>CM040238.1:131598991-131870127 GCA_022545495.1 Chrysanthemum lavandulifolium
TGGGAGGGCCTTAAATTGAGTCCAAGACATACTATAAGCTACATCAATTCCCTCGCTCTGTGGTAATTGTTCCACCAGTCAACGCCTCATCCTTCAAAGTGAAGGTTGCATACTTAACCTTACAATCCTCATCACCGTTACTCACAAAGAAACAGATTCGCTTTCTCCAACCACCTAGTCGTAAACTACTCCCCGTTCTTCCAAAATCAATGGGACCACGTAATCGAAACTCTTTGTAGGTACAACCTCGAGTTCGATTCGAAGATTGGGGTTCCACTAGAGAGTGTTAGAAAGATTAGCCTCGCCTAGCGCTCAATGACACGCAGCGACACTAGTCGGTCAATGTGGGTTGGGTTCACAAGTGGAGGGTTTTGTGGAACAGACCATTCTCATCACGGCCATTCACATTTGGGTTTTCTGATAGGGTTATCAATGTTCGGGTTCTCAACATGTGGTGTGGCGGGGCGGACGACGACCTCACGCACTGTGGGCAACAATAGCGCGGAGCGCTCGATTGTTCCTAATCGTTTCGCCTTGTTGCCACCATTCGGAGCCAAGAAGAACAGTTTCATAAGTTCACAATTCACGTTCTAAAATAGAGTTGGGTTCCAAGGGTCACCCAATAACGCTGAATACATAATCAAGGCCAACAGGATAACGCTATACCAAAGCTTAAATAATCGACACCGATCGTAACTAAAGGATGCATGTTCCCATAACTATAACTCATAGGTTTCAAAAGTGGAAATACATGGAAGGATTCGGAGAAATAAAAACAATCCTAATAACGATACTAGTAAACAATCGATAATCCTACATCTCGAACTAAGTACTACTTAGTTTCAAGATGGTACAAAACCATAAGTCTAATGCTATCTAGCCACGCCCACGATACCGCTCACCATCTTCCTAACGTCATCAACCTCTCTCCACAAAGATGCTAACTCGACACGCCGAGGCCGCGATCACTCGTAAGCTCTGCGACCTCTCGCCCAACTCACCAATCCTACGCCAAATCGTTCTATCAAGATCACGGTATGTCGAACCCTCTCGGCGGGTCCCCAACCCGCTCTTGGAGCTCCAGACATACCGACGCAAAACCCTAGTCCTCCCGACTACGGTACCCATATCGCCCTCGATCCTCTATACTAGCTCTAGACACCCAACCAAACGATCCGTGAACCGACTAAGCCTAGTACCGTGATGTAATCCTCTCCCACATCGGACCCGCCTCACCATACTCCTCGGGCTCGGAAGCAATCTCGATGGTATCTCGATCCTAATGGGCTACCTATCTCAAGTGAATGTGGTGGTGAATCAAAACCAAAAGGTCATCCGTGGGACCGAGGCTCGAGCAAAGGAGAACACGGTCCCGAGAATATGCAGACTCGCAATGGAGGAGTACCCCCTTCTGGGATATCCTCATCATCCTCCTCCTGAGGATCCTCATCCTCATCAACATACTGCTCCTCAACCTCATGCTCCTCATCAACCTCATACTCCTCCTCAACCTCATGATCCTCCTCGCCCTCATCCATAGGGGGAGAGTCCATGAGTCGGAGTCTCTGTGCAGGTAAATCCTGAGGTGGTACACTAGGATATCTAGGCCTCCTAAGACATGGTGATGCTGCTAAACGGATAGGTGATGATGGTGGTCTCACGGACATGCGGGCAGTGCTATAAGCAAGCCTAGGAGTGCGTGCTCGCACTAAGACCCGATGTAAAGTGAGCTACCTAGATGAGCTAGGACGATCCGATGATGATGAACTAGAGTGACGGGCAATCTCATAAGGATAACCTGCACAAACGTCATGAGAGTCAATGTGGCGAACTAGCAGCAAAGAAGGACCTCCTCGAGACACATCAAAAGCTAGTGAAGGCATAGTCAGTGACAACGCATAGGTAGGTATAAGTGTTCAAACAACTATTTTTAATAAGCGATCAACTTAACCAAAACCCATATCACATAATGAAAGCTTTAAAAGTAGAGGTACCGCATTACTCAAAACATGCCTTTAAATAAAACACATAAGTTCGCCCATCACATAATCCCATATCAAATCAATCGAGTTCAAAACTCCAAAATCACAATATATCGCTTCTCAAATCAAATTCGTAATATCTCGATAATCACATCTCATTTTCCAAAACCAATAATCATATCTCATTTCCAAAATCGATAATCGTATCTCGCTTCCAAAATAAATAATCATATCTCCAAATAATAATGTTTCCATAATCGGCTCACAATATCCCTTAACATATCATCTCATTATTCAATTCAGCTCATACCATAATCAAATAAGAAGCTTCGCTTGCAAGCGGGCAAGGTCGGTCGAGGATCAATTTTTCTTAAAAGCGGTTATAGTTTAGGGTTTATAAAATACCTAATTCTCTATAACCTTGAGCTCGATACCAATCAGTAACACCCCAAATCTCGATGCAGTGGAAGACTTTATCAAGTTTTGGGCGTTACTATTGGATTGGTATCACACAACAATAATAAAAGATAACCATTTAACCATTTAAACCAATCCCAAATCAAATATTCAAACATTTAATCCGAAGTATAAATATTAGGCCCAAAACATAGTTTAATAAAATAGGTCCCATAGTTTATCAGAATCGAAATGATCCTTGAACCACGCCCATGCCAAGCTTCCACCGATCAAGTAATCCAAACATCTCTCAAATACCGAGAAATCATGCTAAAAGGTGAAACTACATTTGGTGAGTTCATAGGTTTAAGTTCAACAAAATCATAGTGGACCTGTAAGAGTTGATTTGCTATGCAAGACCTAAGATAGAATAATACCGTTTGCACATACCGATCCTACCTGGATCACCAACCATATAATCACATAATCACATCCCGTATCCAGGGATTACTCGGGCCCCGCGACTTTAGTCCAGCACTGTCGTGGCAACCTCTAGAACATTTGCCAACCCCGGACTAGGTCGAGGTAGAAGTCTATTCTTAGTTAGGCACTGTTAAACCTAAACTAAGGCAACAGCTACCGCATATCTATCTAAACAGTCAAGCATATATTTTTTTGGGTAAAAGGGATTTTTCACCCTAGCAAAATACATTACACCAAAAACATTGAAGTATAAAGGATGAGGGTGAATTCCCTCATCTCAGTCCCTTAGGACACTTACAGACTCTCATATAAGAATGACACGCCATTCTTATAACTTACATAATACAACTTACCACCTACAATAACTATACCAGTGAATAAAAATAGGAATTAAAACACGATTCACAAAGGTAGCACCAAGAACATAGCCATCGTAGAACTCCAAATAAACTTCCATGTTATCCAGAAAAGCACCCTAAACATAGGACACGACTGAAATCCACCGAGAAGTGAAAACGATCATCACACACCCATGGATCCTCAAATTAGAATTCAGTGCACAAATTTCATACAACATTATGTGATAGACTCTAAAACCACGGATAGAGCAGCAAGCATAAGCTCGCTCCAAATGTGTATGTTTAGATGCAACACCAAACACCAATAAGAATTACCATAGTAGCGAACCGTATGATCATCCATGCCATAGCAACATGAAAAATGAAGATGATACGACCCCCACAATATGATAAGCAACCTGTCAAAAATGAGGTCATAATCAACAGAATAATAAGGTACATGCATGCACCCTAACTTCCAACACCGCGGCGCGAAACAGAACTACAGATCATAGATGTATAACACCTATATTCAGATCGAACCACCAAAAACATAGGGTTTATGACCCTAACTACCAAGTCAGCAACCCACGAGAACCAAAGGATACGAGTAATGTGCAATCGCAGATCAATGAACATAGGGTGCACCACCCTAACTTCCAGCAATACCGAGACATAAAAAACCAAACAATAAATCGAAAAGCACATGGAATGCTCGTCATCAAACAAAAAAACTGCCCCAGCAGATCATCCATAATACTAGCGAATGCGCGATCATTAGAATCCAATATATAAGCAAATAATAACGGCATCAGGACCGACACAAGAACATCCAAAAAACTGTAACACATATGCGAAAGTAAAACTGCCCCGTCTTAGAGATCGAATAGAACCGTACCATAGAAACTAGGGTTTAGGCTAGCCTTCATGAATCACGACCAATCAGAAAGAATATCAGCATGACGAATTATAACCCGAAGCATATCGACTAACACCTCCCCAACACCCACGAACCAGGAAGCCTAATCACACGCAGAAACGACATCACAGTCGACGTACAAGAACCCCAACATAGATCTGATAACAAAACCGAGCCCTAAAATAAGAGTATCGATTTTTCATGATAGCCCCAAGTAGGATTGACCAGAACAAAGCCATTACGAGCATGTCAATCCTAACAACCATACCAGATCGTACCAAAACTCTCTATTAACCCACGTAGCAAGCACAAAACAAACAACTAAACGACTTGCCAAAACCCTACAGTAATAATGATAATCCTAAAAACATAGGAAAACCCGATTGAAAAGAATAGGTTAAGGTTTCGGCAAAACTCAACTGCCATCAACATAACCATGCATGCACAAGATGCCAACAATGATTGATAAATTAATATATAGTCAAAGCAGATCATGCACAAATTATCAATCACCAAAAAACGAATATGTGACATTAATATCACCGTCCCACTATTGACGACCCCACACAAGATTTAATTATCAGATTAAGGGTAGAAGGAATCGTTTTTTATTGTCGGCAAAGAAAAAGTAAACCTTGCAACCCAACCAATCAAAATCAAGAACATAATTCAAATAATCTCAATTAAAAGATTAAAAGAAAACGTGAAGATAGGAGGAATTGAAGCAGATTTGGCTGGGTTGCAAGGCGGCACACAATCGCTTAGAGAGAAACTTAAGCAAATCCAAATAGTTTTAACGGTCCAAAAACAGTAGCATGATTCTCACCCCAAAATAGTTCAAAACGTAGTTAAAACGTATATAAAAGTGGGGCTATGAAACTCACCTTAAGCAATCAACGCACAAATAAACACTAGCAGAAGATAACGGTATCACAAAGACAAGACAACTATCGACTCGGCACAACCTATTAATGTAGACCAATTTTAATATATATATATTCCTCAAAATCAACGTTATCTACCCCAATATATTCCATTTCTTTATTTCCAAAAACGTCTCGTTTCACCATTAAATCCTAGTGTTTGGTATTCCTCGTGTGGGTGTATCGACTCAATATGATGCCATGAATGCACTCAAACAACCAATATATAACTCAATGCGACACAATGAGACCTCTAAACGATAAGCTCCATAGTCCAATAAGTTTCGGAATAAATAGTAGACCTTATCGAGTTTGTCAACTCGATAAACTCATGTATTTATTCGTGTCGCTTATTATCCCATAAATCAATCGTATCCTAAAGAGTCATTAGGATAAGTCATCCATTAATAGGGTTACCCAACGTACCTAGCGGGCTCTTATTAGATTCGTCAACCTAATAAGTCCGCTACCCACGTGGATCAACACTATTAATGCTAGGTTATCCGTAACCCATGCACACAACGTAAGCAATTAAATACTCAACTAATATTAAACGTCCACAATTGACATTTATTGATAAACGTGTACTCGAAACATTAATTACTTATTTATTACAAAACATTTCCAATTTAGTCGTTGGTTTCCGTTTAAAAATAGTAAATAACAAGATAAGAATTGTTATCGACATTTTTGGTACAAAAGCCCATTTATTATTTCTATTTCATAGTTTATTAACATTTTCATATATATATGTATTTCGTCAAATTCCAATATTAATCTCATATCGTTATTCGTTTCGAGTCCACAAGCACGAGTCATAACTTCTCGGCTTTTAATCATTGAATAGTCCAAATTATACTAAAGTCCATGTTACGGCTTTGTCAGAGTCAACTATTGACTAAAAAGTCAAAGTGAGGCCGACGTAGCTCAAAGTCAACAATATATATATCAAGTCCAAATTAAATGTCACAATATCGCAATTAAATCCTAAACCAACTCAAAACAATCTCGCCAACCAATCAATCAACCAAAAGTACTCGAAACCAATGTTATGACCCTAATGGTCATGACACGGTCGCGGTCAAGACCACGTGAACCAAACAGGCTCTAGAAGCTTTTCGGCTCCACGCGTCTCATCCAAACCTCAACTACATCAACCAACAAGCTACCAAATCGACCCGACTCGGACCCATGACCCAAGTGGGTTACGTACGCATGCCAAAGGCTTCGTACGTGCCTCTTGTGGCTCGTACACCTCACCAAACCAATCCAAACACTACCAAATCCAATCCACAACACTCAAAACCAATCATTCAAGCTCCAAACACTAACCAAACACAAAACCCATCATCTATCTTAACCAAAAATATGCAACTAAACCCTAAATGCACAAACCCATCAAATTGATACACCACACATTTACCAAACACTAATTACTTGTTTATTTAGTCACTAATTAGCTTTAATTTCATGTTCCACCCAAAAGCCCCAAATTTGTTCATAGGGTCGAAACCCTAATTTCCAATTCGTGGCTTTATATTGCCTAATCAAGCTCAAAACTTGTTCCATTTACCTTATCTAATCACCAATTGCAAAACCCCTTTGAAACCCTAAAAGTACGAATCTTAATCCTTGAATTTGAAGGTTTTAATGAAGTCCAAATGGAGCGTATGATATATGGTTGGAAAGAGGAGAAAGAGATCTTTCTTTTGGTGGTGGAGGTGTTGGGTGACTCGTCGCCGTACGGTGGTGGTGGCCGGAATATGGCCGGTGGCCACAATGGTGGTGGCTAGGGTTTTTAGTGAGAGAAATATAGAGAGAGAAATACTTGTGTGTGTGTTTTAGAGAGAAACAAATGAGGTGAAATGAGGGTTTGGGTGGGTATTTATACTAGGCCACTAGGGACCTCAAAATAATTAATTTGGGAGGAGGGGGCGCCGGCTACAAGGGAAAAGGGGAGGGATCGGGTTGTAATTTTTCGTATCTATCTCGTTTACCCATTCCCGAGTTCACCTATTGTCCCCCGAGTGTCCCACAACATTTATTTAACTTTCCAACATCGTTATTTATATTTTTCCACGAGTTTTGACTATTTATTTGTCAATTTTCAAGTTACGGTCTAAAAGTTACAATAACTCTTGTTTTAGGCTTTTCTAGTGCCGAATCGAATAGTGCCTACCAAATAGAGTTAAAACGCATACGATAACTCAATTAATAATGAAATAAACCGTAAAAACCAATAGACGATATAAAATCGAGTCACGGTTTATCAAATAGTGATAAAGGCAAAACTCAGTTTAGTTTAACGTAATGCGGTTACATAAAATAGACTCCCTAAATTGCCAGTTGTCACATTCGGCTACAAGGACACCTTCCTTGCCCTACTCCACTCCCCGAGTCACCTACTCGAGTTCGAACACTACACCAATCTCCTTATGGCGGAAAGCCTTCACAACATCGCTTACCCTTTTTTTGGTGCTAGGCTAACCACCGGTTCTTTCACCCAAGGTGAAACACACCTACACAACGCCGCCTACCCTTTATGAGGTACTAGGCTAAGTACCTAGTTCTTTCACTCCAAGGTGAACTACACCTTCACAACGTCGCCTACCCTTTATTAGGTACTAGGCTAAGCACCTAGTTCCATTGCAATGGAGGAACTACCACCACACTACACCAACGACTAATCCCAAAGGAGATCTACTCCTAAGATCTTGTGTCTTGACTTCTAAGCACCTTTCACCAATGCTTCTAGTCTAGACTTCTAAGCACCTACCACAAGTGCTTATGATATGGATGATAGATACCCTTCACTAATATCTTCGTCTTGATATTTGAGACATCTTTCACTAATGTCTTCAACACTACACTTCTTACAAGAAAGAAAAGAATCATCAACAAGAAGACTTCAGTAGCCTTGATGATGAGGAAGCATGGCAACTCATGGAATTAAGCTTGCTTGACTTCAAAGTTGGTGATCTTGCCTTTAAGAGGAACCTAGAAGATCACACAAAACAAAACTACAAACATAGATCTCTTGGATCCGAGGTTAGTGAGTTTTAACTCGTGGAGAAAGTGTGTTAGAAGGGGTGAGAAACAATAAAGAAATGGCTCACTATTTATAGAAGAAAAATCTATTGTTCCCTGATCCCACGGATCGCTTCCACAAGGGATCCGTCTAGTGTTAAGCTAGGATCCGTGGACGCTCCTTTTACCCATGGATATTTTGGTTATGGGTCATGGGTCATGGGTTGAACCATGGATCTTTAGCTAGATACAATGTATCTCTTGAGTGCAATGCACTTAGTCACTTGGGTATGGGTTGATCCATGGGTTATGGATATTATCCATGTATGATATAAGCATGATGTCATGCAATGGGTTATGGGTCAAGCTCCATGGGTCATGGGCTTTGGGCTGCACTCCAACTACATTCAATGTATTTGCCCAATGGGTTATGATACTTAAGTTTCTACCCATTTATATTACCCAATATACTACATACTAGTTATGTGTATATTTTACCCAAATATGTAAACACTAGTTGTTGTACATATGTAATATTAAATCATAAAATCACTTATACTTGTTTTAGTGTTTTATGTGAAAATGTGAATATGTTAGAAACTATTAGTTCAAATCATTTACGTATTTTATTTGTTTCGTTAAAATGATTTTACGTTTGTTATCGACAAAACATTAGAAGATTGTAAAATATAAATAAACGTTTTTACGGCTTATTTGTATTAACAATCTCCCCATTTTTGTTGATGACAAAACATAAAATTATTTTTAGGAAAAGCTAAAATTGTAAAAATTTGAATTTAGTTTTACTTTCTTCTCCCCTTTTGTCGAAACAAAAGAGCTTCGAAGAAAGCAACACATTGTTTTTAAGAAAACATGTGAAAGAAATAAAAAGAAATAGAGAGCAAGTAACGGGAAAGGATCTCGTCTTTATTCCCCTTGACAAGTTCATCCCTATGTAAGGGCGTCAAGAAAGTGATACTAATCTAGTTTGTTTGCAAGTAAGTTTGCAAAAGATTTCGTCTAAGTGACAAATGTGCTCCCCCTTGATGATTGCAATTTTGCAAGGGGATGTCATGAAATGTAAACCTAATATTGCAAGTAATTAGCAATGTATTGCTTTGACATAAAGCTCCCCCTAGCTTTAGGATGTCAAAGTCTTCATGTGTAAATTGAATAACTACAAAACAAAGGTTAGAAAACAAGTATAATTTACAATTTCCTGCAAATGTGGTCCAAGTTAGTAGAAAATATTTTTCTATCTCACGGATCCCACGGTTCCCTCCTAGTAGGGATCCGTCTAGGCAATTTTGAGGATTCATATAGCTGATGATTAATTTCAAGAATGGTGATATAACAAGTAATGTTATCACAAAAGTGAGATATGAATACAACGTAATCATATACTGTAAATATAACAAGTAGCATGTAATTTCATTTAACAAAACTAGAGTTATGATATACATTGTGGAAAACTAGAATGGGTTGAATAGTTTTTCCGATTTTAAGTTGATTTCAAAAACTTTAGATCCGATATTATATGAAGTCGTATGGATGTTGAGAACTTATAGATCTAATGATAATGCAACCAAATAAATAAAGATAAGGGATAGAAATGACACAACCGATTTGTTGGAATCACTCCTAAACCATAATCAAGTGTTAGTAATTAATATGTAATAGTTAGCTTTATTATGGCCTTTATGTTTGTTATTAGCCTTAAGCTTATGTAGAAGGCCCATGAGCTTAGGCCCAAGCCCATTAAGGAAAGGATGGAAACTAGGAGTGTTGCCCTAGCTTTCCTCCTATAAATACTCTATGTAAACCTTCATTTGAAGGTTGGTTGTTCAAGTTCTTCTCTCATCATATATCCTACGCATAACCGTATTATTGTTTCGTGTGTGTGTGTGTTAGATCTTGTTCAATCACCTTATCTCTTTCTATATTACTTGTGTTTGTAAAACTAGTGACCTAACAGTGGTATCACTCGCCAGATAGTTGGGTGTACACTTTTGTTTTGAAGATTTTGGTTTTGGGTCTTACGCGTAAAGATAACGTATTCCTTGCTTCGCTTAAAAACTTGTTTTTACACTTTTAATCCAAGATTCTTGTACTTTCAACGCTTTAAGGTGTTAAAATATTTGTTTTTGGCAAAAGTTTGGAACTTTATCGTGGATCATTGTTTTTGAGCTAGTTTTATTAGTGGGTATAGTTCTACGCAGAATCGTTTTAGAAGGTTTCGTTCATCAAATCTCACACTCTTGTGTTATTTGGTGATCTTGAAGCTATTTCATCACACAAAAACTGGTTTAGAAACATCTTTGAGCATAATCAAATTTACGAGTAGACCTACGCGTAGTGAAACCCTAAAACTACGCGTAAGTATTTCCTTGGTTTGATCTTCGTTTCGTGGTTTACCCGTGTTTTCTTGCTTGGATAAGCCGAAAATACGTCGACTTTGGATATCTTTTGCCACCGTGAAGTGTAAAAGATCACTTGGGATAAAACCCTAAAATTACGCATAAGCATAAGCTTACGCCAGAAATCCCACGCATAAGATTTTCTTACGCCTAAGCCCGTCCACGCATAAGATAATCCTACGCCTAACTTTCACGCCTAACTTTTGTCTACGATAACTTTAGCGTCTTTTCCATACTTACGCGTAAGCTAAATCTACGCAGAACTTCTTATTGTTACGCGTAACTTTGGTGTTTTACGCATAAGTGCTACTTGGCTATTGTAATTTCTACGCCTAAGGATACTTCTTCATCAAAGGTTCATTCGACTACAAAGATCCATTTTACCAACACAAGTTTTCAACATGTCTCAACCACCATACTCTAACTATTTCCTTACACTTATCCTCAACGACAACAACAACTAAGTCCACAACATCAACAATGGAATCAACAACAAGCAATTTATCAACAACAATTTAATCAACAACATACTCCACAACTTGGTGCAATTCCCCACCACAAATGGTTCAAACACCGCCAAGTCTTCA
Organism: Chrysanthemum lavandulifolium; assembly: GCA_022545495.1. NCBI lineage: Eukaryota > Viridiplantae > Streptophyta > Magnoliopsida > Asterales > Asteraceae > Chrysanthemum > Chrysanthemum lavandulifolium. The sequence continues at coordinate 131,610,064 of CM040238.1, forward strand.
AGTTCAACCCTACACAAATGAATTCAATCAACATCCATCAAGGAACACTATGAAGGAACCCACTTGGTTTGCAAAGATGTGTGAAGCTTTAGCGACCAACAATCAATTCATGAAGTCGATCACTTGATAGACCTCCAATGCTCACTCCAGAAACTACGATCAATGGGTGATAAGGTTCTTTAGGTTTTGTGATCCAAGAAGCCACATGGAAAGTTCTTAAAGAAGGTTATCTTGAAGGTCCATTTGAGATGCTCATCTGTCATTGTGCGGAGATCCTCTCGCTATTCCACCAAGAGATGAACAAACAAACATTGCTATCACATTGCGGATCTAAATCCATCGAACTTCTACACTATGAAGTCGATGAGCTTGCAATGCAATATATCCTTTAGGATTACCTAACCCAATCCTTCAAGTGTTGATGCTCAAAAGACCGCAAAGGAAATGTGGGACCATATTCATCTTCTTATGGAAGGATCATGACTCAATCGTGAGGATTTGGAATCCAAAATTTACTTGGCTTATGAACACTTCATGATTGAACACGAGAGACACTAGAGTCTTATCATCATCGATTTTAGACATCATTAATGATTTGGATAAACACAACATCATCATGCCAAGAATTGCAAGAATACTAAGTTCTGAGTAGTCTTGGTCCCGAATGGGAGAAGTATGTCATTTTTCTCCGCTGCGAAGAATATGCATCATTCTACATATGGATTGTTGTACGATTACTTGAAACCTCATGAGAAGGAAGTTGATCGGGAAAGGATTCTCCTTGCTCAAATTGCTCCACCCACACATCCGAAAATCAACAACTTGCCTTATATGCTCAACAAAGTTATCCTCCTCAACAAGCAACTCAACCAACGCCTCACCACACCAAACGATCCATCACAAAGAACCTCAACAAAATCAATTAGTTCCTTACAACAACAACAATGATCAAGTACTTCATAGTCAAAGTAATGAGGAATCGATCCGCTCAAGCACTACAACAGGGGTTTGTTATGATTGCTAATGCTTTTAGCCGTTATACCAACAAATCCAACAATCGATTCGTTCCTCATCTAATACACGATCGGTTTGTTGTGAACAATGGACGAGTTGAAGTTCGTAATCGTGGTTATGGTCGTCAAATGGGAGGTGGTCAAGGGTTTAATGCTATGGGTAGGAATAACAACAGAGCTCAAGTGGTGGAATAGGAAATGCTCGAGAATGGGTTGAATGGTCTTCGATGCTACAACCGCAATGAGAAGGACACTGGCTAATGCATGCCCAAAGCCAAGGACTAGGGCGGTGCTTACTCAAAGAGGCTCTTCTTTTGGCTCTTAAGGATGAAGTCGGTGGATCTCTCACAAACAAAGAATGTAGCTTTATGGCGGATGCGCACTGTGTGATGATATGGAGGACTTGCGTGCCAATGCAAACCGTTATGTTGATGGCTAATATGCATGAGTTACACATGAGTGACACAGCCCGGTGTATGACATCGATGGCTTGTCTCGTAAATCGAACAAACCATCATCATATCTCGAACTAATATCTCCGCCAATATCTCGAATCCGCATGGCTCGACTATTCAAAATGAGTCATCTACATCTCATTCGACGATTTTCAAATAAACCTTGTAGTTACATTTGACGATCAAGATGACCTCATGGTTTCCTTGATAATCAAATTGACTCCGTGGTTGTACTGAGGATCTAAATAATGATCATGTTGTGACTCACGTTGAACAAGCCGAATCTGTTGCCTCCTCCGATTTTGCCGGTTTAATTCAAGACCATCAAATCAAAATGGAGGAATGTTATGCATTAAATAAGGACTTAAAAGCAAAATGCATCATTAACCAAGGATTTTGAATGCTTACAAATGCAACTCAACTTTTCAAAACTCAAGAAAACCGTGAAAAAGGTTTTGAAGCCGCTTTGCTAAATCTCATCAAAACGAAAAATATTTAGAGAGACAGATCGTGATCTAGCCGCTCAAGAATGCTTTGTTGTCGAAATAGAACAATCGAAACATGAACAAAAAGCAAATTAACGCCTCACCTTGGAAAATCAAAAGCTAAGGTCGAGTTGTTAAATTGTCAAAACAGCTTAGCATACAAAAGCATTCAACGAATCGGTAGATGACCTTCTTGCGTAAATTATTGGCTTGCAAAACAAAATTAAAGAGTTTAAAATCATTGTTTACAAACATGGTGAATCAAGAATGTTTATTGAAAAGTTTACTTTAAAACCCAATCCAAAAGGATATGGACCAAATCTAGTCGATTACAAACCAAAGCTTTCACTCAAAACATTCAAACCAAATCTCAAGTTTCCAAAGCGTAATATAAAATTAATGATATCATATGAGTGTTGTTGAATATCATCGTCAAGAGGAATTAGATGCGTAAGACGAGAGTCGATCAAAATTAAAAACGGTTGTTTACAACAAACCTTTAATTATTCAAACCGGTCACTTTCACACACCAACGGATTCTTCTAACACACCAAGGGTTATCATCAAAACACGAGTCTTCTAATGTTAATCCCCAACCGATTATGCACAAATTTATGGTCCTTTACCTTCAATCGCTGAAGTAAACTCAAAACCCGAAAATCGCAAAATTCTTAGATATTTTGATATTTTCATGGTCGACCTCAAAACTTTAGAACATGAGATAGAACATCATTCGAAATCAAAGTTCAACACTTTCAATCGCCTTTAGCGCGAGAACAAAGAGACATTTTCGAAAATCTTTTACCAAATGTTAAAAATTTGAAAAGTTGTGCATTAGCTCAGGAAAAGGATTTTCATAAGGAACTTGGAGTGATGAAGGTCGTTTTCGAGAAAACCTCAAACATCTATTTCTAATACTAAACGCAAAAGAAAATGTTGAGAAAAGATGTTGATCGACTCTTGGAAGATGTTATACGTACGATATCCATAATGTTGTGTTATTCTATTCTTTGCCACATGCATCCGATTATATCTCACGACATCGCTGACTCTCTCGGTAAGCTGCTGAGAATATCGATAATGTGCTTCGATCGAGTCTTTAAAAGTCGAAAAGAAACAATTACTTAACGAACTTTACAATGCAAAACGTCGTCTTCATTGGTGTGAAAAGATATTCATACTCATCAACTTAGTTTTCAAAAGAAAATCGCTCGCTTGAGTGCAAAATCTTTCGATCCTAAAATTGAGCAACTGGATGATCAAAACGTGTCTTTGAAAAGTCAAATCTCTAAATATGAACAAGAACTTGTAACAGATTAAACAGAATATGGTGTCATATTTGATTTACTCAATAAGACTCGACATGAAGTATCAAACGAACTTGATCACTATCTTGCTCACACTAGAGAAGTCATGAATTTTGCCGGTAATATTCGGTCCGAAAATCAAGATTTGATTCACACTATCTCTAAGTTAAGAGAAATGTTAGGAAAGTATGAACAACTTCCGCCAACCATCATTAAGAGATTAGCACCAAGTAACACTTAGTAATCGTGCACCTAGAATCCCTACCGCCAAATCACAAGTTGCTAACGTGCTTCCTTCTATGAAACAGAATAGTTGCGTCTTTTCCAAACGTCCGCACTTCACGCCCTAGGAGCACTCAATCAAGAATAGGAAGTTGCGACCTAAGAAAAGATCAATAAGGAATGCTAAAGTGAAGAACACCCTAGGACTATGAATAAGACTCACGTTGCTTCCACTATAGATGTTGCGTCCGCAAATGTAATAGAAATAGTGATGTAACGAATGCTAAACCTTAAGCACTTTTGATATTCATCGATGCACCTTGTGTTATTTGTCGTAAAAGTATGAATTCGATTGTCATGACAAATGTGTTGCTAAAGCTATAATCTCTCGCTTACGGAATCCTAAGAATCGAATACCTCTAGGCCCACTAATCATTCTAAGTACGTGCTTGGTAGACCGCCTTCTTTAGATTCTAAGGCAAACATTGTCATCACCTGTAGCTCAGGGCCACCTCCTAAGAATGTAGTACCACCTAGTGCATTCACTAAGACTAAAGCAAAGAGTAGTTATAGATGGCGAAATGGATATATAACACACTAGGATTTAAATGGATGCCTAAAGTCATTAATGTGCATGTCTCATATATTCGCTTGGAACCCTCTAACATTTCGGGTTCCACATCTACTTATTCCATCCGTGTCGTCGTGTAATGCACGGTGACATGATCATTCTTCGGATTGTTCCGACACATGACAGCAACCTTAAACTCGTTATCAAACTTTATTGCAAAGTTCATTGGCACCGCGGTTCGGAATGATCACTTAGCTATCATGGGCTACGGAGATTATGTCAATGGGAACATCGAAATCGCGGGGTTTACTATGTGGAAGGCCTCGGTCATAACTGCTTTCGCTAGCCGCTTTGTGATGGAGATTTGGAGGTTGCTTTCGGGAGAAAACTTGTTTCATTCGTGATCTACAAGGAAATGACCTTATGTCCGGCTCGCGTAATTCTAGTCTCTACACTATCTCTATGCAAGACATGGTTGCTTCATCTCCCATCCGCTACTTTCAAAGGCAACATCAACAAAATCTCGGCTATGGCACCGCTGCTCTCACATCTAAACTTTCAAACCATCACCAACCTTGCTCGACACAAACTAGTTGAAGGTCTCCCATGATTCCAAGATTCAAAAGATCACCTTGCTCACTGTGAACAAGGGAGAAGCACTCGTGCTCATTTTCCTTCAAAGGTGGAACACAGCCTCAAGATGTGCTTCATCTTCTTCACATGGATTTGTGTGGCCCGATCGCGTGCAAACGATCAATGGCAAACGCTACATCTTAGTAATTGTTGATGACTACTCACGATGGACTTGGGTCTACTTTCTTCAAGCAAAGACCAAGCTCCACAAATGATCATCACCTTTCACAAAATACAAGTTCAGCCCGCAACACCGCCAAAGCTAATCGTAATGCATGCAGGTAGTCGAATTTGTTAACCAAACCCTTCGTGAATTCTATGAGAATGTGGAATTTAGCATCAAACATCTATTGCACGCACACTAGAACAAAACGGAGTTGTTGAAAGACTAAACCGAACGTTAGTGGAAGCCGCAAGAACAATGTTAATCAATGCTAAACTTCCAGACACTTGTGGGCGTGTCGATTCATCGCATGCTATACTCAAACCGTTCTATGATCACAAACGCCACAACAAAACACCTTTCGAGCTTGTCCACAACCATAAACCGAATCTCAAACACTTTCATGTATTTGGATCCCTTTGCTATCCGAATAATGATCGTGATGATTTTGAAAGGTCAAAGCCAAAGCCGACATTGAGTCTTTATTGGATATTGTGAGAATTCTAAAGGTTACCGGATCCGAATCGTCGTACAAAACAGTGATGGAAACGATTCATGCTCATTTTGATGAACTCACGGAGACGGCTTCGAGTATAACACTTAGAACCCGTCACAACCGCTTAAACTTCCTCAACCCCATCATCACCGAACAAAGCCCCCACTAACTCGTCAACAAATGGAAAGGTTATTTGCTCCTGCGTTCGGTGACGATATTGATGAACGTGCTCCGTGAGTATCCGCTGTTTTACCGCACAACCCGATAATATTCCTATACCGATACACACGCTACAACAACTATCGTTGAAGATGCACCTACACCGATTGACTCCAACACAACAGCTTGAACACACCGCCCAACAATGATGAACCACCGATGATATTCTCGAATGAAGTACCCCACCGCAGATTTTGATCCAAATGCTCTTTAACCCGCTTGCTAATGAGATCGCCGCACGGATGTCACGGAATCTTCAACAAACCATTTGAATCCTCATAATCTGCACAATGTATACCAACATCAACCTCTACACATCGATGGACAAAATACCATCCTCCGCTAATATTATTGGCAACCCGAATCAACCGATCGTTACGAGACAACGTCTTCACACGATGGTGAACATTGCATTTATGCACTCACCGCTCGCTAACTGAGCCTAAAACATTAAAGACGCAATGACAAAAGACAACTGGATTGAATCCATGCAAGAAGAACTCAACCAATTCAAACGCCTTGAAGTATGGAACTCGCTGAAAGACCAACAGGGTCTACGCCATTGGTCTCAAATGGATTTGGAAAACAAATTGGATGCCGAAGAACGAATCCGCAACAAGTCACGGCTAGTTGCTAAGGGTTATCGTCGGGAAGAGGGATAGACTTTGAAGAATCTTTTGCTCCGGTTGCTCGCCTTGAGGTCGTTCGATATTTCTCGTTCATGCTCATATGAACATGACGGTCTTTCAAATGGATGTCAAAACTGCTTTCAACGGACAACTAAAGAAACAGTTTATGTCACCAACCCGAAGGATTCGTTGATCCGAGTGCCCGAACGATGTCTACAAACCGAACAAAGCTCTTTATGGTCTCAAACAAGCCCCTGCATGGTACGATAAGCTATCATCTTTCCTCATTGCTAATAATTTCACCAAAGGCTCGGTTGACCCAACTCTTTTATACAATATCACGGGCACATATCTTAATTGTTCAAATTTACGTGGATGACATCATTTTGGGTCTACACATAAAAAGTTTTCAACCGCTTTTGCAAAACTAATGAAGAAATTTTTGAAATGTCCATGATGGGTGAACTCACGCTCTTTCTAGGACCGCAAGTTCATCAATCACCCGTGGTATTTTCTTGAGTCACCCAAATATGCCCTTGAACTGTTAAACAAATTTGGAATGACAACTCGTGACACTTATGCCACATCAATGGCTCATACCAAGAAGCTAGATGTCGATTTACATGGGAAATTAGTTGACCCTACCAAATACCAAGTATTATTGGGTCTCTCATGTATCTAACACCAGCGGACACGATATTTTCTTTGCCGCTTATCTATGCTCCCGCTATCGATCGCGACCAATCGAAACCCACCTCTCGAGGCTAAAAGAATCCTCCGATACATCAAGGGAACCATTAACTTGGGGATCCGTATCCGAAGGATTACGGTTTTGAACTAATCGCTTTTCAGATGTCGACCACGCAGGATGCTTAGACTCAAGGAAAAGTACTTGAGAGCTCTACAATTTCTTGGTGATAAACCGTGTCTTGGCAATCAAAGAAGCGAGGATTGTACATCGTCATCAACGGCGAGAATATGTAGCCATGTCCGCATGTTGTGCTCAAGTCATATGGATGAGAACACAACTCAAAGACTATGGCTACGTGATTTGATGTAATTCCGATGTCATCGCGACAATCGGAGTGCCATAGCGATCTCGTGCAACTCCGCTCAAAGAATCGAAATCAAAGCACATCGATCTTCGCTATCATTTCATCAAGGACCACGTGAAAGCAGGTATCGTTGAATTATACTTTGTGGGTACAGACACCAATTGGCGGATCTTCTCACCAAAGCCTTGCCTCCGCTAGGTTTAATGAATTGATCCACCGGATTGGTATGAGGTGTTTGACTCATAAGGAATTGGATGACCTCTTAAAGCAGTCTTAAAATCATCAAACACCAAAACATCTTTTGTAAATAATTTTTCAAAAACAAAATACAAAAATATAAAACCTAATAAAACAACAAAATATTCTTCTATCTATTTTTCTAAACATGGCAAGTACATTTCTTCCATCAACACTATAATCTTTCAAAATTCAAGATTTTTACGATCAAGTGTTGAGGGGAGAATTTTCACTTAACCTGCTTCAAAACATCGTGTACTTGCATGTTATCAAATCCCGGTTGGTTATTTTATCAATGGTGGTAAAATTTCTGGTTTTATGACACTCCTCGAACTAAAATTAATAACCTTTCAATATTTCTTAAGTCGAGGGGGAGTGTCGTCAAGTTTCTTTCTAAAAATCTTTGTTTGGTAACCAAAATGGAAGTTAAAAGGCTTTGTATGAAAAAGGAATAGGTGGAGGGACCAAAACTGTCAAAAGATGAAAGTCATTTTCATTAAAACTCTTCCACCTAACTTATCACTTCACATTTATTACTCCTAACCTACTAATCCTACGCATAGAATTCACTCAAGAATCCGAAGTTTTGATCATAAATCAGAATCGTTTTTATGCTTGTAACACGTTTCTAAACATTGGTTTTGATTTTCAAACGAATCCAACGGTTAAAAATACTTATATGGTTGATTTTGTGTTCTTCGTGATATGCGTAAGAACACATGATCATGTGTTATGAGTTTGTGGTTAAAAAGATAATGTCAAAATGTTTTAATAACATCAATGATATGTTTTCTATCCTCAAAACAAACCCAGAAACTCGAATTGAGTGATTTTGAAAATTAAGGTTTATGCGAAAATTTGGGTATTTTTAAAATGTGAATGATTTTGGTCAAAAAGGTTATTGTGTTATGTTCATATGTTGATGAATTGATGATATCCAAGGTCGTTAACCACCCAGAAACTCTAAATGATTAAAAATTTGGAATTAGGGTTTAAAGTTCATAAGTTTGGGTATTTTTGATTCTCAACGAATTAGATGTTAAGACTTTGTCTATAAGCTCATACAACATCTTAGATCTACCAAAATTTGTTTGGTGCAAATCCATGGTTAGAAATCATACGCGTAATTCTCAACCCTTAGGGTTTTGACCTCACGCGTATGACTTTTACGCCAGAATCGCTTAACGAATGATTCATGCCATGATTTGTTGATAAAACGTATTCTTGTGTTAATATTGATGATTTGATGAATTTATTTCGGGCTTGCTACGCTTAAAAATCGTAATCAAGGTCATTTGATTTCTCACGATAAGGATTACCCCACGCTGTAGTCAAGTTATGCGAAGAATAATTCTACGAATAACTATTACGCCGTAAGGTTCTACAATGGGACCACGGCGATCCTCGTGAAGGATATGCGCGAACAAGAACCCCACGCATAAGGTCTACTCTTACGAGTAAGCCTTACGCATAAGGTTCTTATACGCCACGCCGTAAGCTCTACGCATAAGGTCCCCTATTTCCACGCATAACATTTCTTACGCGTAAGTTAGATCCCACGCAGAAGCTCGCTCACGCTGGATGTCATCATCACACGCTTAACTTTGCCAAAACTACGCTTAAGCCTTGATTGACCTTCATTATGAATTGTTACGTGTACAAACTTGTATATAAACTAATCATAACGTCACTTAATCCAATAATGTCACTAATAAACTTAATCGCTTGATATGTTGTGAACAATAAGTGATAACATAAACTTTAAAACTTAAAGTTAACTAACTCACTAAACATTTCACTACGCCATTAGACTATTGGACAAACAAGTGACTTAGGACTCGTAACAATCATTGACACTATACATTCAATAACTAGACAATAAAACCTTATGTTGACTAACATTATGTCTTTCGATATGTTGGTTCTTTGGCTAATATTATTTCGATCACGACATGGTCGCTCAAATGAATGTGGATGCACCGAGGTTCTCACTATTGTCGATATCTTCCCAAATGGCTATCCGAGAAAGATTGGAAAGAATAACCTTAGGGTTGACTTTGAAACCCTCACATGCTCGTAATCTTCTTGTCTCATTCTTTGTGGATATTCTAAGGAATCATCCCTACCGAACATGCTCTCACACTCGCTACTATACCGAAATCTACATTCAAGAATTCGAATTCTATGCGAGAGGATCACAGTCAAAGTGTCGTGTGACACTTAACCACAAACAAGTCACCATCACTCATGCAGACTTACAGTCGTGTTCTTCTCATTCCTGAAATCGTGCCAACCGACTTATTTGCCACACCTACCAAGAGACAGTTCTACAATTTTTCTTGACATTGGCTATGATGAAGCTTGGGGTTGTTACTAAGCATTCTCACGTGGAGCTTAAAAACATTCCTCAACCGTGGAGAACCCTCTACATCATCATTACCAAGTCTGCTTACAGTCGTGGCGGTGGTTATGAGCATCCAAAGCTCATGGAACCGCAAATCTTACGGTCTTTGATCAATAAGAAGGACATCGAAATCAAGCACCGATATGGGAGGACATGATGCTATTTCACAAGAAGCTTAGCTCAAAGATTCCCTATGTCGATACACAAAGCTTTTGATCCGAGAGCACTTGGACTCAACTCGATATTCCTCGAGGCTCAATGACCCCGACAATCACGACTTGTTGTCCGAACCTATCCTTTCTATCATAATCAAGGAATCGACAACTAAGAAGTGGTGCCGTCGCCCGATCACCTTCTATCTAAAGAACTCAAGAAGCTTGAAACGCACAAAAGGTATCTAGTAGCGGTTAAAGAAGGCAAAGTTGGTCATCTTGATGAAAACCTTCGTGAACTCCTACTCGGAGAACCGTAAGAGGAAGTGCTAGAAGTGCAAGAAGTTCTAAAAGTTATAGGAAACTTCCCAAAGGAATCCTCACTTGAACCGCAAAGAAAGCTTTGGACGAAAGCTCAAGGCACCGACACGAGATGAAGAGATCACCTACTCAAAGCGCAAAGGATGACAATCCTTCAAGACCAAAACCTCCAAGTCCTCAAGTCGATAAAGGAAAAAGGAAGACTCTGCACTTGTGCCCTATGATGAGAGCTACGAAGAAGAGGAGCTCTGGATCAATCCTACAGGAAGAAGCTTAAATTCAGTCACCTTCAAAAGTCAAGAATTTGCAAAAGACCAAATGGGTGGCCCCGAGGATCAAGTGGTGTCGCCACTCTTCACCGTGTCCCGATGCGGTTAATCGACCCGATAGTGGATCCGTGCCACCACTCTTGTGTAACAACAAAAGCTTGTGGAGGATACTATCGAATATGAGTTTGAGAAATCGAAACTAAGAAGTCTCGAGAAAGATAAAGATGCCGATTATGACAAGTTGCTTCTTGAAAGTCCTACACGCTCACGAAGGACACTTCAACCGCCCAAGGACCCCGAGTCTCCTCATGTCTCCTCCTCATCGATTCATCATCTCACCTCACCACCACCATCAAAGAAATCAACCAAATCAACATCCAAATCGTGAAGAAACCACCTCGATCTTGGATTTCTCGACACATGAAAGAATTGTGAAAGTCATCAAACAAGTCGAATGAAAGACATGTTATACGAGGAAGCTTAACTTTCTCAATCAACAAATACAATATCTACATGACGAGAATGACAAGATGCAAGAAGAAACGAAGTTTATCCGTGAATTCATGAGAAGTCATCGTCAAGAGGAACTCGAAGCGAAATGATCAAGGTTACACTAACAAGTACCTTCGGGATATCGTTCCTAAAATCACAAAGGAGATGTTTACCAGACAACTATATCCGAATCTTATGCGATAGCCAAGCAAACTATAAGATCAACACCTTTAACCGTCACAATCAATCCATCGATCCGTAGTTTTCTCGGATAATGAATTGGTGGCCAAGCTTGTCACACAAATGTCTACACAACTGGGACATTTACTCGAGGAAGGAAAATTGTTTCAAGCATTGCCGGACTACCAACTCAAAGAAGCATGTAGATTCAAGCGAGAAAGTCTAAACGCCCTAGAGACGATGAAGACGAGGATCGTGATAAGCATGATAAAGCTAAACGCCAAGAAGTCCGGTGAATCATCTTCTATGTTACCTCCTCTCCAACGGACTTCTACTCAACAAAGATCTCCTCCCGCTCTTCTACAGATAACCTCGTGACGATTCCGAGTTACCACCCCCGACTCATAAAACCGGTGATCAATTTGAGTATACGGTGGTGACGATGAAGAGGTCCTTGAGCCCCTACAACAACCCACTCTCCCAAACAAGTTCAAACCGTAATCATCATCTCGGCCTTCAAAAGAAGAAGAAGAAGGCACCCATGGTTGACGTCGTATCTTGGCTAGATGACGATAAAGCAAGGATTTGAATGGTTTTCACACTTGTTAACAACACTCCTACCCCGAGGAAGGTCGATTTGGTAGACGGTAATACATTGGAGCATGCAAAATCTGTTGCAAGAAAAGTTCCATGTGAAGAAGATGACGAACCGAGTTGAAGCGAATCAAAATGAAGCATTTCAACTGTTAAAAGACAGCCTCGAAAGTGCCATCGAGGTCGAATATCACCTTGAGAACATTGCTCGAGCCATGTCTAACAACATGGATTGGCCCAATCCGAAGCAAACGCCGACTTCACTAAACGGGACAACCCTCCATATTACATCGAATGGTCAAGACCTCTACCAACAATTGGCCAAACAATCGAACCTAGGATTCCATTCGGATATTTTTTCAACAAAGACCGAATTTCTTCTACATGGTGGCGATGGTTCAAGGAAATACGCTACATCGTTGACACTTCCATTTCCAAAGACTATATACTCGAATCGCATAGCCATTGAGGAACGTGCCAAACACTTGTTCTCTCGACAAAGTGGAAGCATACGACCGAGATGCAATGTACGGATTCATCATTGGCCGAACGTCGACGAATCTACTACCGGTTGCCAGTTCGAAGTCTCAACATGCGGTGTTCAAGACTAAGGATATCGTTGCCATCAAACATGTTGTTCTATCATCTAAGTGGGACTACACCTTCCTTAAGAATATCGTGGTCAAATGACAAGATGAAAGGGACTATGCTTTCTCTGAAGTCGACTTTGAGAATTTGTCTATCAACGACATTGAAGACATGTATCTTGCTAAAGTACAAGGTCGCATGAGGCAATTTTCAACCAAGTACAACGTGAATTCATCAAGTCACCGCTCATCTTCATCGACGCATAGTCATCAAGGAACGTAGAAGATCTTCATTTGGCGGTTGAATCTTATCGCACCTTGTCAACTTCACACCACCTCGCCTAGATCTTCCCGACATCAACCACCTCTCACAATATACACTCATCAAGAAACCTTTCGGCGTTGTTTACCGTGAGTGAACTACAAAGAAATTGCTTAATGGCGTGTAGTGAACTTCACAAGTTTGGAGATCACACTTTGAAGATGGTTGGGGACGGATTGGCATATAGGTCAAGGACATATGTCAAAAGATTGGGTCTCCTAAGCGATGGAAATCTTAGGATCGCAGGATGTGAGGAGGATCATCGAATGATTGATGAAAGGTTGTACGAAGGATCGATTGTAACGATGGAAAGCTTTGTTGGTGGTCGACCCAGGATCAACATCACGGTTATCAACGCCTGCTCGCACTCTGGCGACATCTTTGGACTTCCCGGTACCCCTTGATTTGGTTCTTTCATTATAAATTTGGATGTGTGACTATATATGTCTATGGCTTGTGCACACATAACAAGTAAGTACAACCCGTAATTGTCAAGAAAGGACCATGTGGTACGCTTGATTGCCACAATCCTTATAAAAGGAGCTTAAAGCTTCTTATTTTTGAGTAAAACCTATTAAACCTTTCATTTTTCAAGGGTTTGCTCAAAAGAACAAGTACTTCCGTAAGATTTTCAAAACCTCAACTGCTTATATCACTTGTTGAGGGGAGTATTTGAATTAAAACTTTGTTCACAAATTGTTCATAGTGGTCATCTTCCGCAACACTCGAAATGGTCATATTTATTGTCAACTTTTCAAAATAAAATTTGATATGCCATTTTGAGGGGGAGAAAATTGTGTGATAAGAAATATGTTGTGCACAATGCAAATGAATCAGGTACTTCGTGACTTAACCAATGAATTGACGATACTAAACCGTTAGTAACTCGAAAAGACTTGTCCCGATGGGTAATAATTTCAAGCTAGTTCGCTAGTAATGTAAACGTGTCTCGCAGAGGACTTGTCCAAGTAGAAAGTACCATTCGAGATACTCTTGGTAGACATGAACTCGACGGGTTTGACAACCTTTCGAGGTTTGTCTACACCTTCAAGGTAGTTATTAGAGCTAGTTGTCACCCAAAAGTCGACAATGTAACTCTTTAACTATGCAATGTAACCGTGTCTCATGGGGATTGTCTATCTTGAGTTGATCAATTCAAAAGTGCGCTCTTCCCACACAAGGCGATTGTCAAAACTCTAAAGCACATGTGGAGGGGAGTATTTATAAAATCCTATCTCTCACAATGGTTCAAACATGATTTTCATTTACAAACCCTTTGAGAGATTCTTCACAACTGTGGTTTTGATGGCAACATAGGTTAGTCATGGAGTTACAAGGTGACTGAGGTTAGGAATAACCATCCTATGATCCGCCAGAGCCGGAGGGATCTACCCAAGGATATCACAAATAGTTAGTTCTTAGAAGTCCTTAGGTATGATTATAAAAAAAGGAGAAAATGAGAATCAGAGAAAGAAGGAGTTGAAGAATCAAAAAAAATGTAAAGAAAAGGGTGAAAAGAAATAGCCCTCAGATTATTCAACTTAGGGCGGATAATCGGGTTCAATTCATATACTACTGGGTTGTCACCTCGGACGCCGGTATTGAAGATTAAAAGTCGTCATGGACCCAAATGACGCATGCACTAAACCTTCTTTGCCACTCAAGTTTCTCTCAACAAGCTTGTTTCATTCTCACAGGAACCCTACGTAAACTATTGGCTTTTCTTAGAGATCGCTTTATTGAAGAAGGAGACCCTCTCCCTAGTCTCCGCTCAGAAAACCAAACGCACTGCTGAGTCTAGAGCCACGAGATTCATCAAAAGATCTCTTAGGTACACTTGACACTTTATCACTTGACGCTCAACAATAAGAATTTCGGTGGTACATTATCGAGTCCTTCACGCATCTTAGCAATCTGTCAAGAACATTTATGAGAGCTTCACCTCCGTGATCCTCGGTGATTGAATGGAAACTCTTGCCGTGGTCAACATCAAATGCGACGACAGTCTCTTGGTAACTCCCTCGGATTACGCAGAGTGTGTCTCAAACGTCTACATCGTGAGGTGATGCTTTGGTGTACCTCAATGAATCATTCGAATCAGATGTACTTCGACATCGCTATCTCACTTGTGGGACTCCAGCTCAGAACGCCTTTGTAAGAATTAGAGTTGTGTTTTCACACTATGATGTTAATCGATAAGGTTTTAAAAGGTACCATTTTGAGGGTCGTTTTAACCTTTATTTGATCACTTTTGTATCCGTTATTGCTTAATATCGCTCCTTTTCATTTTTAGGTCTCTTGAAGGCAAATGCCGGAATGGCACTTATTTGGATGAAAAGGTGCGAATATACAAGAAAATGGCCATAGTCGAATCGAGACACTCAAAGTCATTGAAATGTAGGCGGCGACGGGTCAGTGTTAATTACGACGCCGGAGGATTTTGTGACGATACGTAAGCCAAAACCCTATTTTCAAGTGACGACGCGGGCTTTAAAAGAGTAGGCCGTTGCTACTCGGGACGGCTAGATGCAACCTGACGACGCCGAAAGTCAAGAGGACGGCCACGGACATAAGGTGACGCCGTCGCAAGGTTAACGTGGCCAAGACGAAACCCTAATGACGGTGACACTACGGCCACAAAACATAAGGTGACGCCATCGCATATGTAATATTATATATAGAATCAATTTTTCGCTTTAAGGGAGTCTTTTGGAGTAAAACCTAAAACCAAACCAAGGGTGTCTTGTACAAGATTTTAGGGTTCCAAACCCTATCTTACATCAAGATAAGTATTTACTTCATCAATTTAATTATGTCTTTGATTATTTGTGTGTATGCTTGCATGTTCTCCATGTCCGCTAATTTATTTGTGTGTTTGCTTAGGGAGTATGAAACTTAATTATTGAATATTGATTGGTTGTTTCTTATCTTAGTTGATTAATGATCTAGTAATGCGATAGGTCATTCGCTGTGTACTTAATGCTTGATTCATCTTTGTGAACCTTAGAATATAATTACCGAGTAGTTGTAAGCTAAACCATCCAAAGAGTGCCTTAGAGTAAGAGTTTATTATCCCTAGTGGGTTTTGCGGACGAGACCCTTTGGTAAGTTCAAAGAGTTAGGAGAAACGATACCCTACAACTTTAGACACACAACGCAACTAAGAATAAGGACGTGACAACTCAACCATCAATAGGAGATAATTAAGGAGTAGTAAAACCTAAGTAAACACATTTTAAACTATCATACGAGCACACATTAATTAGACATAGACTACCACCACATTAGTTTAGATAATTACATAATAGTAGAGTAATCGGTAGAAATACCAAACCCCCCAAATCCAATACCCGAGATTCGTACTTTTCAATTTCCTAAAAAACATAAAAAGATAAAAATAATCTTCCTCAACCTTAACCTTAGCGTAGTAACTTCTCACTAGCATTCCTATTCCCCGAGAACGATATCAATACCGTGTCTTACCCTAATACTACACTACAACGATTAGGTTCATCGCCTAGGTGTTGAAAAACTTGCTCGAAAAAGGAAGTTCCTTTGACCCCGAGCACGCGCGTAAGCGTATCAAGTTTTGGCGCGCTGCGGGAATAGAATAGCTAGTTAGTAGTCCACCTCGCTTAGGTTCTTTGCTTGATTCATATCAAGTAAATTTTTCTCATTTTTGCTTCCTCTTAGTCTATCCCCTTCTTCGTGACCTTTTTCGTAACACCCATCACTTTTCATCATGGAAGGTGATAACCAACCACCACTTGATAACCCAACACCAATTAAGTCAATGTCACTCAAACCCAAACCAATAACCAACACAACCGTCAAGCCGCTATGTGAGTAGAAACACCGACCTTCGTGATTTGCGTAAAATATTCGATAGTACAATTAGGGAAGTGTTGAGAAAGTAGTCAAGACCTCAGTAGTTGGCTCTATGATCGCAGCAATCGGACAATGGCATGATAAACAACAACGTGGATGTGGAAAATAGTGCTTACTTCAATCTTTACCCCACTAAGGAAGAGGTTGCATACCATCAATACATAATCGATAATCCACGATCACCTATCATTAGGATATGCCCAAAGATTAGAGAGAAACCCCGAACCTAAAAATCCCTTGTATGATCGGATATAGGAGTTTCACCATGCTTACATAGATACGGAATCTCCATTACCGTAATGTCATCCGCTCTACAATGACATTATGAATGAGCGACTTAATATTAGGAGAGACCCTAAGTATCCGTGAGAAGTTTGCAACTTTGTGGGAAGAGTCAAGGACGTGCATGTCTTTATAGGAAATTTCACCTACCTAGTTGATTTTATGGTCCTAGAAGATGTAGGATGCGCCATTGACTATAGTTTATCCCAAGTAGTGCTAGGGAAACCGCTTGTTGAAACATCTAGAATGAGCCATAACAAGCATGATGGAACAGTTAGGTTTAAGGAAGGAACCGATGAGATCACCTATAGGATGCCTTGGAAAACAAATGAGTATGGCCACTTGTCCATTTATGATCGAGACAACATCAAAGCTTTTGAGGACAAGAGCAAGGAAGATGTTGAAAAAGGTTATAAATTCATGTGGGTTAAGGAGGCATTATTATAAGGATTGCTTGACCCTAGGGCCTAGGTATAGAGTCGATGAAAATTTTGTCAACATGATAGAATTCTCATTGAGGATGCAAACGAGGCAACGAGGGAGCACGACTACGATTCTAGCTACAAGACTCTTAAATAAAGAAAAGCGCTTGGGAGGCAACCCATGCTTAATTTTTGCTTGTTAGTGTCATATATCTTTTATTAATTGTTTATCCTCATGTTTAAATTTGTAAAATGCTTTATTTTGTTTTAACCTCGCCTTAATTGCATATAAAGGTATTTTACATAAGGGATAAGTGTAGGAGGATTACACACGCTTTCAAAAGAAACGTAAACATGAGAATAACAATTAACCAAAAGATATGTATGTTTGTTTGTTTGAGTCAAATGCTTGTATCGAGTCATAATGGATGTTTTGCGTAAATTTTTCCGTATTCTAAAGATGTAAATTTTCTAGAATTTTTTTTCGAAAATCGCGTAACGCTTTTTGTCAGATAACCGACGCGTCAGATTGCAAATCGACGGCCGTGAAGGAGTAAAACATCGATCACCTTTCTCATTTTCTCGAGCTACTTATAAATTTTTGGAATTTTCCGTGTCTTAATTTTCTTAGAAATTCTATAAACATCCATTCCACAAGCATTATATCCTAGTTTAAATCGAGTCTTATATATATTATTACCGCCAATTTTACGCCAAGGTTTCGCTTTGTTTTCTTCAAGTGTGCAGTTTAGTTTGTCAAGAAGAAGTTACACAAGATTGGAAGGAGCTTTTCACGCAATAATTCTTCTTGGAAAGGATTTAACCACCACTTTACACGGATCCTACCGAGCTAATCAGGGAGTATTAGTTTCTTTCGCTTTTGATTACCTTCTTTATCATAACTTTGATATTTCTGGGAACATTGGGGACAATGTTCGTTTAAGTGTAGGGAGGGAAAATAAAACGGAACTTTGAAACTATGCTTATCCTTGATTGTTTGCTTTGTCCAATTGTGATTGTGTAATAAACCATGAGAAAATGTCGGTTAGGTAATTTTGGCACCAAATTTAAAATTTTTCATGACATATAGGAGTGGGCCATTAGTCTTAACAAAAGCGCCTCACTGATAGGAAGTTGCATGACTAGCACAAAACCCTTTACCACCCAAATTCCACCCAAAATGCGAGGATCGCCTTAGATTAGTAGGAATTAAAGCATTCATCTTTAATGCTTAGAGTGTGAACCGGTAGTATATTAGATTCTAGAACTTGTTTTGTGATGCATTCCGAGATCGCAAGTGAGACTACACTTGTGTAGTTAGGAATGACTAAATGATAAGAGGCATTAGGATAACCCTTGTTTGATACCCGTAATATAATTATTTCTTCCACATCGGTTGAGTAATTCCCAACACCCTTTGCGTTGTACTCATCTTTAGTACACGATACCCTAGTTAACCCCTCGAGCCTATCCTTTTCGCGGTTCTCGTGATGTTTCGGTTTTCCGGAATATCAATGAAGAGCATTGTTTACACCCCACCCCAAATATACACCCAAATCGCCTTTAGCCTCACCCTTATGCACTCACTTTTAGTGCAAATGTTTGTTATCACCCTAAACCCTTAGTTCAATTATCCGTTGCTTGCATGAGTTGCTAAGTCGAGTCATATCCTTTGTATACGCTTTGGGACGATTGGGATTCATGGGAAAAGTTAAATTTTATGAAATGACGGAAGGAACGTTAAATTCAAATTCCCTTTGTTTATGTAATAATGTACCCCAAGTGTTTTGATCTTTTCAATTCGGGTCAAATTAGTGTTAGAGTAATAAAACTCAAGTGTAGGGATGTGCCTATAAATCCCTATCATTTTGATGTTACCGTAGAGGATGGTAGAGTAAAAGTGTATGAAAAAAAAAAAAAAAAAAAAAATCTAAAAAAAAATAGAAAAGAGAAAAGAAAAATATCAAAAAAAAAAAATAAATAAAAAAAAATTAAAAATACTGCTACCATCCTACATCTATCCTTTAAATTTATGTTTGTTTATTTCGCTACCTAGAGTTTTAGAGTGTCGAGTCTTGGCTTAGCAACGCCATTCTTCGTATGCATTTAACATAGAGATTTTTGACTTGCCACCACTAAATAGCCTATCCCACCAAACCCTTGTTTCTCACCGTAAGCCTAACATTACAACCCTTTAAAAGACCTCTTTGATAGTCTTTCCTAGGTGCTTACGCCAAAGCGATGGAGGTTTGATCTATTCTCAAGCCTATGGTAATCTATGTACTAGGACCGTTAATGAGTGTTTATCTTCCATTTCCTATTTGTTATATTTCATATATACACCGAGAGAGATGTGAGTATCCAAACACCCCATGTGAGATGCTAGTATGTAATTTCCGTGCTTGTTATGACTTTTATGGGCTTATATGTGTTGTGGACCATTTTAAATCAATGCCTCATGACCCCTAACTTATAAATTAATTGGCTAAAAGCACATTTGATTGAGGACAAGCAAATAACAAGTGTAGGGATATTTGATAAGGTTTTAAAGGTACCATTTTGAGGGGTCGTTTAACCTTTATTTGATCACTTTTGTATCCGTTATTGCTTAATATCGCCTTTTCACTTTTAGGTCTCTTGAAGGCAAAATGGAATGGCACTTATTTGGATGAAAAGGCGAATATACGAAGAAAATGGCCAAAGTCGAATCGAGACACTCAAAGTCACTGAAAATGTAAGGCGACGGCGTCGGTGTTAATTATGACTGCCGGAGGATTTTGTGACGATACTGAAGCCAAAACCCTATTTTCAAGTGACGACGTCGGGCTTTAAAAGAGTAGGCCGTTGCTACTCGTGACGACCAAGATGCAACCTGCACGACGTCGAAGTCAAGAGGACGGCGCCAGACATAAGGTGACGCCGTCGCAAGGTTAGCGCCAAGACGAAACCCTAATGACGGCGACACGACGGCGTCACAAAACATAAGGTGACGCCGTCGATATGTAATATTATATATAGAATCCGAATTTTCGCTTTTAAGGGAGTCTTTTGGAGTAAAACCTAAAACCCAACCAAGGGTGTCTTGTACAAGATTCTAGGGTTCCAAACCCTATCTTACATCAAGATAAGTATTTACTTCATCAATTTAATTATGTCTTTGATTATTTGTATGTATGCTTGCATGTTCTCCATGTCCGCTAATTTATTTGTGTGTTTGCTTAGGAGTATGAAACTTAATTATTGAATATTGATTGGTTGTTTCTTATCTTAGTTGATTAATGATCTAGTAATGCGATAGGTCATTCGTTGTGTACTTAATGCTTGATTCATCTTTGTGAACCTTAGAATATAATTACCGAGTAGTTGTAAGCTAAACCATCCAAAGAGTGCCTTAGAGTAAGAGTTTATTATCCCTAGTGGGTTTTGTAGACGAGACCCTTTGGTAAGTTCAAAGAGTTGGGAGAAACGATACCCTACAACTTTAGACACACAACGCAACTAAGAATAAGGACGTGACAACTCAACCATCAATAGGAGATAATTAAGGAGTAGTAAAACCTAAGTAAACACATTTTTAAACTATCATACGAGCACACATTAATTAGACATAGACTACCACCACCTTAGTTTAGATAATTAGATAATAGTAGAGTAATCGGTAGAAATACCAAACCCCCCAAATCCAATACCGAGATTCGTACTTTTCAATTTCCTAAAAAAACATAAAAGATAAAAATAATCTTCCTCAACCTTAACCTTAGCGTAGTAACTTCTCACTAGCATTCCTATTCCCCAGAGAACGATATCAATACCCGTGGCTTACCCTAATACTACACTACAACGATTAGGTTCATTGCCTAGGGTGTTGAAAAACTTGCTCAAGAAAAGGAAGTTCCTTTGACCCCGAACAGCTGCGTAAGCGTATTATTAACACTCTCGAAGTTCAAACTTGTAAGTGCCGGAATCGCTTATTGCTAACCGTTTGAAATGTTTTCTTCTTATGGAAGCTCCGGAGGGGATGATCGTGTTGATTCTTCTCATGCTCACGCCAACATCATCACTAATGGAAGTTCTATTCAAAAGCAACACAACGATCGAATGATTCTTCGTCAAACCGGAGAATCTACAAAGTTAAAGACTTAAAGAACTTCATCAAGATTGAATTCCAACGCCAAAGAGCGTGTGAGCATGTTGAAGAATGACGTGGAGACACCGGAGCAAACAAGGCACACGAAGCGGACTTGATGCGAGACAACAACATACTATCACTTTCATCACAAAGAACAATGATCAAAGAACAAAGTTAAAGATGACGCCAAAGAATAACTGCTCAAAGACAACTATCTCTACACCGGGAGATTGTTCGAATCAAGGCAATTCTTCTCACAAGAAAGAAGAATGTCGAAGACGCCGAGCTACTATTACCTCAACGCCTTCACCGCTCATCACCAACACTTGAGGGAGATTGTTGGAATCACTCCTAAACCATAATCAAGTGTTAGTAATTAATATGTAATAGTTAGCTTTATTATGGCCTTTATGTTTGTTATTAGCCTTAAGCTTATGTAGAAGGCCCATGAGCTTAGGCCCAAGCCCATTAAGGAAAGGATGGAAACTAGGAGTGTTGCCTAGCTTCCTCCTATAAATACTCTATGTAAACCTTCATTTGAAGGTTGGTTGTTCAAGTTTTTCTCATCACATATCCTACGACAACCGTATTATTGTTTAGTGTGTGTGTGTGTTAGATCTTGTTCAATCGCCTTATCTCTTTCTATATTACTTGTGTTTGTAAAACTAGCGACCTAACATGATTTATAGTGGTTCGGCTACAAGGACACCTTCCTTGCCCTACTCCACTCCCCGAGTCACCTACTCGAGAGTTCAAGCACTATGTCAACAAACTCCTTCACTTGGCGGACCGAGTCCGTAGTAACACGGTGGACCAAACCAAAACAACTATTACACAACAAATATGTGAAATATCAAATACAAGATCTTCGCTCTGTAAATCTTATGGAGTGACAAATCAATGAAGGACCCTTGCTTGGATGACTTGTAGAATGCTCGTGATCTCGCCTTGAGAAGGACCTATATGAGGATCACAAATAGAAAGAAAGAAGAACAACTCTCTAGATCAAGTGATCTATATGTTAGAAGAGAATGAGAGTGTATGAGAGATTTAGTAAGAAGAGGGTGAGTTAGAATGAAGAAATGGCTCTCTATTTATAGGCAAATTTCCTCCTTGTTCCTCGAATCCCACGGATCCCTTCCACTGGGATCCGTCTAGTGTAAACCTAAGGATCCGTGGAACGCTCCTCTTGCCCATGGGTTTTTGGTTATGGGTCATGGGTTATGGGTTGGTCCATGGGTTTTTTTAGATTCAATGTATCTAAGTATACATTGTATCTAGTCTTCTTGGGTATGGGTTAAGATCCATGGGTTATGGTCCATGGGTTATAGTTTTACCCATCCTAATAAACTATTACAACAAATGCCTAATTACTACATTTTTGTATTTAAAAGACTATATGTAAATGCTTTACAAAATAACATGTATCCTTATAATTATACTTAAGACAACATTATATTTGTTATCAACAAAACACAAAGAGATTGCAAAATATTAATAAACGTTTTTACGGTTTATTTGTATTAACAATCTCCCCTTTTGTTGTTGACAAAACATAATGTCATGATGAGTAAAACTTAAGAATAGATGTAAGTTTTGAAAGCCCTAAGTTTTACTTCTTCTCCCCTTTTGTCGAAACAAAAGTTAACCCTTGAGGAAAAAGTAGTCACGTATTTCTTACTCCCCATTGACGGTAGCTCCCCTTGTTTGGGCGTCAAGTGAAGAAAAATAAAATCCTAGAAAAGAAAGGTTAGTAACATGCTTAAATAATCTTGTGGTTGCCGAGAATCAAGATTGGGAGCCAAGGTATGTAAACAAGGCCTTGTAATAAAACGACAAATTGTAGTGGTAGTTATGCCACTTACAAGCATGTAAAAATAAGAACAAGACTTGTTCTTGAAAATGACTTCAAAATAAAAATAATACTAAAGGTTAGTAGTAGTGATTCCTTCCATGCTTGCATAAGGTTATGGATGGAGGTTTTGATGAGTAATGGTATTGATGCGATCAAGGTAGAGGTTGAGTATGAAACGCAGTTCTTCCCTAACTTCTATTGCAATTTCCCTAGTGGATTGGCAATGTTCACAATGTAAATGATGTGGGTAATGAGTGCGGAAGTTTTCCGGGTTGTTTTGATTTGAGTTATGCGGAAGTTGTTGTGGAAAATTAGGAAAATATGAGTCAATATCCGGAATGTTTGTAAATGGTGGTGGAAAAGAACCTAGATGTTCTTGTAATGTGATGGGAGCTAATGGTGGTGATGTTTCAAGATCTTGAAAATAGTATTTGGTGATGTGGGGTGTTGAAAAGACTATTTCTTTTTCTTTAGGTTGGGTAGATCTTGTTGGAGTCTTAAGGAGTTCCAAAGAGTGATTTTAGGTGGTGATGAAGTTGGTGTACTTGTTGGTGATGAGGAGGTGCTATAATGGAAGCATCTTGTGGTGAGTTATTTGTTGAGGATGAATCATTTGAGGTTGGTTTTGCTAAACAACAAGATCGGATACTAATCCGTGCGGATATCCTAGAGTTGGATTGTGGTATTTTGGAAGGTGGTAGTACAAAGGTTTGGGTATCATGAAGATGATTGTTTGTACTAGGTGATTCATCTAGAGGGTTTTTGGATGACATGGTGTATTGTTTATGTGAGGATGAGATGGATTATGCAAGCATTTTGGGAGTTCTATATATAGAGAAAGAAACAAAGCATTGTAATGAATGCTTGACCTAAAATGTGGATTAAAATCTAATGATTAGATATGAATTCAAGGCATGTGATCATGAGAACACAAGCATTAAAGAGCATACTCCAAAAAATGAAACAAATGTGGATTTTTCATCCAAAGTGAAAAAATAAGAAGGTAAAATCAAACACATCTCACGGTTCCCACGGATCCTTCCTTGAGGGATCCGTCCGCAGATAAAGGCCGGGATCCGTGGGTCAGTGATTCAGCAAAGACAAAATTTTCCTTTTGGAAACATTTTTGCCTATTGTGTGCCTATATGCAAACTATTTGGGCATGCGGTTATCTCGACTCCTAAAAGAAATAGAAAATAAACTAGAAGTATAAAACATCCTATTGAGATAACCCGAAAACACATATTTAGTACATGAGTACGTAATTTTGTGTTGTCAATGCTCCTAATTCATTGTTGCTTACATGAATGTACCCGAAAACACATATTAGTTATGTGTCCCCTTTAGCATTCAAAGACATGAGATGCAATGAAAAACGGGTTTTTACTTTGTATTAATAATGAAAAAGCGATTTGTCCTAGAAGTGAGAAATTGCTTTTGTGAAATTGATACGGGAAGGTATCATCCTTTTAGAAAACATTGTGAAAGTAGGTTTTCTTTGAAAATGTGTAAAAAAAAATAAGAAAGCTATAAGTGGAAAACTCATCTTGGGTTTTGAAAATTCCCGTATTGTTTGTGAGTTGTGCGTGAAATAGAGATCCTAGACTCAGAAAGAAGAAGGCTAGTGTTTACATACCTTGTAGAGTCAAATAAGTTACGACGTGTGTTCCATTAAACCAAGACCAAGACGAAGTAGGTTGAATTGTTCCCGCTTCAACGGTTTGGTGAGGACGTCGGCTATGTTATCTTCGGATGCTACCTTCTCAATAGAAATGTTCCTCTTTTGAACATTGTCTCTTAAGAAGTGGTGACGAATCTCTATATGCTTTGTGCGAGAATGCAATACCGGATTCTTGCTTAAGTCGATGGCACCTTTGTTGTCACATAGAATGGCTATGTCGCTTAGATGAATGTCGTAGTCTACTAACGCTTGTTTCATCCATAGTGCTTGTTGGCATGCTTTGGCTTGCAGACGATTCGACTTCGGTTGTTGATATTGCTAGTGCCGTTTGTTTCTTAGAAAACCACGATGTTAAACAACATCCCATGAAAGTACACACCCCACTTGTACTTTTTCTATCAACGTAATCACCGCTTGGTCGAATCTGCATATACAATTGTTTCTACTCCGTGCCCTTAGGATACCATAATCCTAATTGTGTTGTACCCTTAATGTATCTAAATATTCTTTTACGGCTTCTAGGTGTGATGTTTTGGGGTCTTCTTGAAACCTAGCACATAAGCAAACACTAAACATGATATCCGGCCTACTTGTCGTGAGGTAGAGAAGACTACCTATCATGCCACAATATTTAGTATTATCTACGGATTCGCCATCTTCATCTTTTGTGAGTTTGGTGTTGGATGACATTGGTGTCCTAATTGGTTTCGACTCTTCTAGACCAAATTTCTTTAACATCTCCTTTATGTATTTAGATTGATTGAAGAAGATACCATCTTCTACTTGTTTAATTTGTAGACCAAGAAAGAAACTAAGTTCTCCCATCATACGCATCTCGAACTCGTCATGCATGATTTTAGAGAAATCATCACACATGTCTTGACAAGTGGATCCGAATATAATATCATCTACGTATATTTGTACTATGATTATGTGTGACTCTCTTTTCTTAGTAAAAAGTGTGTTGTCAACTAACCCCATGGTATAGTTGTGTTTAATTAAAAAGGACTTGAGTCTATCATACCAAGCTTTTGGAGCTTGTTTAAGACCATAAAGAGCTTTCTTTAATTTATAAACATGTTTGGGTTTTTCAAAATCGATGAAGCCCGGAGGTTGAGCTACATATACTTCTTCATTAATGAAACCATTTAGAAAAGCGCTTTTGACATCCATTTGATAAAGCTTTAAATCATTAGCACAAGCATACGCAAGAAGTATTCTTATAGACTCTAATCTAGCCACGGTGGCATAGGTCTCATCAAAGTCTATTCCTTCTTGTTGGTTATACCCTTAGGCAACGAGTCTAGCCTTGTGCCTAGACACTACTCCGTTTGCATCTAATTTGTTCTTATAAACCCATTTTGTTCCTATTATGGTTTGATTACTAGGTGGAGGGACAAGTGTCCAAACATCATTAGAAACAAATTGATTTAGTTCTTCTTGCATAGCCATTACCCAACTTTCATCTTTTATGGCTTCTTGTGTGTTCTTAGGTTCTATGGTTGAAACAAAACAAAACAAGATACTTTGGTTTTGAACTTGAGACCTTAATGTTCGTTCGTTTAGCTTTCCTATGACCTTATCTATGGGGTGATCTTTGGACTCTTTAATGTTTATGATTTCACCATTTAGAGGTTCTTCTTCTTCATTTATCTTTTTCTTAATTACAATAGCTTCACTTTCTATGATCTCGTCATCGACAAGAGGTGGAGAGGGTTTGGGTGGACTTTCATCAAATTTTATGTTTAATGACTCTTCTACCTTCATTGTTTCTTTGTTTAATATGACGTAAGCTTTGCTATTTGGCGAGTAACCTAGAAAGATACCTTGGTTGATTTAGGATCAAATTTTGTAAGGTAATCTATAGTGTTAAGAATGAAGCATTTGCTACCAAAGACTCTAAAGTGATTTAACGTAGGCTTTTTGCCTCGGAGTAACTCATATGGAGTTTTACCTAAGATTGGTCTAATTAAGACTCGATTGAGTATGTACGTTGAAGTATCAACGGCATTACACCAAAATTTTTGAGGTATGGATTGTTCATTAAGCATGGTTCTACTCATTTCTTGAAGGGTTATATTCTTTCTTTCTACTACCCCATTCGATTGTGGAGTACGTGGAGCCGAGAAGTTATGAGTAATACCATTAGCGTCACAAAAGGCTCCAAATTGCACTTTATTATTGAATTCCCTACCATGATCCGTCCTAATAGACACTATAGGACTTCCTAGTTGTCTTTGGATCTTTTTGCTTAATATTTCAAAGTAATTAAAGGTTTCTGTTTTGTTCTTTAAAAATTTTGTCCATGTATACCTAGAGTAGTCATCCACTATTACCAAAGTGTAGTAGTTTCCTCCATAACTTTGGATAGCGGATGGACCAAATAAATCCATATGTAGTAATTCTAGACACCTAGTTGTGGACACCATGTTTTTAGCTTTATGACTCAAATGAGCTTGTTTACCTACATTACAAGCATCACAAAAATGATGTTCATATTTTAACTTAGGTAGATCTCTTACTAGATCTTTGGATGATAGCGATTGAAGAAGTCACATGTTGGCGTGACCCAATCTTCGATGCCATAAGGTCAAGTATCAACCATAGAGGTAAGACATAGTTTGTCTTTAGGTTCATTACCGATTTTAATGACATAGACTCCATGTTTCCTAATTCCTCTTCCTATGGTTATGCCATTTTTAAGTATCTTACTACGATTTCGGTAAAAGTACATTGCACTTTTATCACATATTTGTCCTATACTTAAGAGGTTAAAGTTTAGGTTTTCTACGTGACACACATCGTTAATGATTAGAGATTTGTTAGAACCCGTACCTTTACCGATGATTCTACTTTTGCTATTTCCAAACACCACAATACCTCCATTTACGGATTCATATGTGGAGAATAGATCCCTATTGCCGGTCATGTGCCTCGTGTACCCACTATCCTTGACCCATTCATCGGGGTCTAGGTCGACCTTTAAGCACACCTAAAACAATAATAAACTCAAAAGTTTGGTCCCCATTTGTTCATGGGTCCATTAGTGTTAAACATTCCATTCATGTTAGACATGTATGGATAAGATGAGTATGCATTCCATGGAGCAAAGTTTTGAAAAGAAAAACCGTTTTGCATATTAGGGTTCCATCCCATTTGATGGTTACTTCTTGGATAGAAGTTATTAGGTCTCCTAGATGCATTATGTTTTTGAAAAGATGGTGCTTTGTTTCTTGCAAAAGTAGGATTATATTTTGGAGGTGGATGTCTAGTGGTGACATGAGTTGGTTTCTTCCTATTAACGATAACGAACTTAGTTCTAGATGAAGAGGTTATGTTATTACCACTAGTTGTTACAGCAGATCCACGGATCCGAGTCTGTCCACTAGCCGGTTCCTTTTTTAGGGGATCTGTGGGATCCACCACAACAGTGGCTTGTTTTTCTTGTGTTTTAATGTTTGTTTCTTTATTTTCACTAGTTGATGAGTGTGTAAATACTCATCATTTTGGTCAATCTGAGCGCAAAACATTTAAAATGCTCGAAATGCATCAAAATCTTGAAAATATCTCAAAATTGCATTTTATATGTTTCGGATGCAAAATGTTTAAAATCGGATGAAAAATGAGCTAAGTTTGCATAATTGGCGTTTCAGGTCCCCAGTTTCAAAAGTTGTCGAAATAGTCCTGAGCACTTATTTCAAAGAAAAGTCACCAAAGGTCCTTTTAAAATCATAAGTTGTCAAAATTAGTCCTTTGGTGAAAAATGTCAAAAGTTTTGAGAAATTACAAGTTTGGTCCTTGAGTTTCAAAATTGGCAAAAATAGTCCTTGGAAATTTGAAAATGTCTATTTTGGTCCTTGTACTATTGAAACTTGTCATTTTGGTCCCTTGGAACAACTTTGGAAAATTGGCGACTTTGGTCCTGTTTTTCGAAATTGCAAATTGGTCCTTATATTATTAAACCAAGACCTTTGACCCTTTCCCTTTGGACCCTGCCATATACCCATTTGGACCCCCATAAACCTTTGACCCCCTTTGACTTTTGACCCCCTTCCAATAATAATATACCCCGGTCAAAACCCGGTCAAACAAACCACCCCTTTTTTTTTTTCTTCTTCTCCCACCTCTGCTGCAAACACGACTCTCCTCCATCCTCCAGCTCTCTCCCTCTCCACTCCTTATCCCTCCACCTCAACAACCATCCAAGATGCATTAAATGCTTCCTCCCCTTGCACTCAAACCCCCCATGGCATAAAACCATTTTGGCGCCAAAAGTGATCAAGCGGCCAATATCTTCTCAAGTCATCCAATGGTCCAAATTAAAGTGGGATTTGCTCGGAGACAAGTGAGAAGCTATTTGGGTATAAAAAGGAAGAAAGAAAGAGAGAAAGAGTAGTACTTAGTTTTAAATTTTCATGTATGTCGTTTTTAATATAAATGTTTTAGTTTAAGTTTAAAAGTTGTAATCTTTTGTTTCTATGTACTAAACTCAAGTTATTTTATCATTGTAATCTACTTTCAAGTATCAATTCAAAGTTTTATTAAGTTTCATGTTTCATGTTCCTTTGTTTAAAAATTCGGTTTCAAACTCTTATATTCAAGCTTTTAGTAGCTTATTTTTAAGTTCAAATAAGCTTATTTAAGCTACTTATAGCTTTTGGTAAGCTTATAATTCAATTTCAAGCAACTTTGGTATTTGGTCAACGAAAGTCAAATGAAGCTCATTTGGAAATGGAAATGGATATTGGGTTGATGCGAGCATGGATTTGGGTTGAATTTGAGATTAGGGTTGGTTTAGAATAGGTTAGTGGTTCTTGTTTGATTAATGGCAAGCCATAGTGGCTAGGACCAAATGTAAGTTCATTTTCAATTTGCATTGCATAATTTGTACATTGTGGTTTAGATTAGTTTTATTTGTTTATTTAGTTGTTATTAGGTTAAATTAGATTCGGTTTAAGATTAAATAAAGCTAAATTTCGGTGGTTAGCTTAATTTAAATTGCAAATCGGTAGTTTTAAAGTAGTGTTTGGATCGGTGGGTTTAATTTGAGTTTGAGGTTTGGTTGTGGTTGAGAATTGTTCTTTTAGTCTTATTTAGGTCATTTGAACTCATTCTAGTCATCATCATTTGCACATTGAATAGCTCAAAGTCAAAATTGCTTTGAATCATCTTAATTTCATATCTGTTGGAATTTTGTAAAATCAAAAGCTTGTTTTGTGTTTAGAAAATCATAGAGATAGCTTGCATTAGTTTTATTTCATCATAAAACATCATATTCGGTCCACAAATTGGTTTCAAATCTCAAAAAGTCAAAATATCAAAGCTGTTTCAAAAGTCAAAATTGAAAAACCTCGTTTTCACCCAACTTGGGTGATTTTCATTGATTCATTTTGGGTCAAATCAAGTGAAACTTTGGGTTTTAAAACTTCAATTGGTCTAGTTTCTTAATATGATTTTGTAGATTTTAGTAATTTTTACAAGCTCCAAAATGGCTTGTCATTTTGGTCTAAATCTCCCACACTTGGCACTCGATGTATCTTGAGTGTGTCGCGGTTTTCTGAGAGCTTGTCACAAGCTCGGTTAGAGCTTATCTTGGTCTCATTTTTGGTTTATAAGTAGCTAGCCGGTCTACTTTAGGTTCCAACTTTTGTTTTTGATTCTCGACTTATTTGAGTAGCTTATTTTCAAGCTACAAAGTAGTAGTAAAAGCTTTTTTTAGCACTTAATTTCAAATCATCAAATCTGTGTAGCTTGTATTTTAGAGGTTTAGGATAGTTGTAATTAGTTGCTTTTGAGTAGTTTTAGCATATTATAGCTTACGTAATAGTTTGGTGCTCATTTGTGCCTTTGGCTTATTTTGAGTCTTATTTATAAGCACTTTGCATTCTGATTTCATATTCTCACACATAAGCCACTGTTTTTATATTTTCTTAGATTCATAATATTAATTTAGACTTTTCTTGAATTTTCATATTTTTCTATAGTTTGTTTGCTATTTTTCTTCATTTAAAAGCAGGTTTTAAGCCTTTTTAATTAGCTTTTAATACAATTAAATCGGAAAAACTTCAAAAAATAAGTTTTCATTTTCCTAGGTTAAGATAAATATAAAAGTCAAAAAATATTTTCAGATTTTTCATAGTTTAATTTGTAATTTTAGCAATTTAATTAGTTTTAAATAGTTTTTAATTCATAGAAAATAGAAAATAATCAGAAAAATATAAAATTAGTTTTGAAAATTCTCTTTAGTTATTTTAGATTTTCTAAGTCATAATTTCATTTTCTAGCTTTATTTCATATTTTCTTGTATTTTAGGGTATTATTAAATAAGTAAAAATAGTTTTAATTAATAATAATTAGATAAATAGTTTTAAAAATAATTTTCTTTTTCTAAAATTTTCTCTTATCATTAGGTTTGTAAAATGTCATTTTATATTTTTAGGATTAATATTGTTTCAGTTTCACATTTTCTTTTTATGCGTCGCGTAGTTTTTAATTTAAATTTTATAAAGAAAAATCAAAAACATCATTTTGCAAATAGTGATAGCGTTTATTTAATATATTTTATCTTTTAATTTTCTTTAATTTGCATTTAAGCCCCTGTAATTTATAAACTTTTTCTTTAGGTATAATCAATCATAATCCCTTTTCCGTTCAAATTCTCTCGATCACTATTCGTTTGATTATTCATCGCATGACTCGTTGGGACATAACGACACGGGAAACACTATACTCTCTCGATCTTCATTGCATTGGTGTTCGAGCTGTTTGAAGTTTCTTACGGTTAGCCATTCACAAGTGGCTAGCTTGTGTGAGAAAACTTGACGGTTTGGCATCGAATCAAATTTTGGCGCGCCATTGCTTGGGGGTGTGCTAATTATCTTCCGTTTAGCAGTTAGTGATTTGAATATTCACTCTTTGTTCATACCATCTATCTATATCTATATATATTTTCTTATAAAAATCCAAAACCCAAAACATCCAAAAGCGTATAAAACACAAAAATATTTTCCTTTTGTTTCTATATATATATCAAAGATAAAAATACAAAAGATTTGTCGTTTTCTTTGTTTAATAATAACAACATAAAAATTACCACCGCAAACCAAGGCGTGTACTACCTAGCTGGGGTACGACCATAATAAGTTCCCGAACCAAAGATTAAAACTTGCCTTTGTGTCCTTGTGGTGGTGTACCTTTTCAAAAAAGCCATTCATCTTGTGATTATTGGTTTAAGTTCCTTTGTTGTTTTGCCTCGATATTGTTTTAATTGGATTTGTTGTTATATCTACTTTTCAAAACCGAGAAAACTCAAAAGATTCTTCTTACCCCATTTTCATAATTCATTTTCATAATTCCCATTCCTTTCCTTAACTCGAGATCTCTTAGAGTTAACTCTAGTGTATCTTTTCGCTCTTCTAGATCTGTAAGCCCATTTCGTGAGCTTGTCAAGATTCCAAGAAGGCGTGTCCGTGAACTTTCTTCCCATCGATCGGATCGAGATCCGGATGCTCACACTACTTCCGTTATCATGGCGGAAGAGCGTCCTATGTGTGAGCTTCTCCGAGCACCCATCGGCGGGTATGGAGATGCTATTGTTATCCGACCATTGTGGTGAAAATTTTGAACTCAAAACCGGGTTCTTGAATCTTGTAACCTCAAGTCAATTCTATGGTTTTGAGCGGGATGATCCTCATGCTCATATTCGATGGTTTAACAAGATTGCATCTACCATCAAATACAAGAATGTCCCTACGGATCTTTGTCAAGCTTCTTACATTCCCATTTTCTCTTGAGGACAAGCCGGTTTGGCTTGAAAAACAACCCCTCAATCAATTGAGACATGGGAAGACACGGTGAAGAAATTTGTGAATGAGTTTTATCCACCTTCCAAAACCACGAGTCTTAAAATGAAATCATCAAGTTCACACAAAAGTTTGATGAATCCTTGATGAATCGTGGGATCGTTTTAAGGAGTTGCTCATAAATGTCCTCACCACGGTTTCTCGAGTTGATGCAACTCGATACTTTCTATAATGGGTGAGTCAATCGATCAAGATTCTCTCAATTCCTCCATTGGAGGAAATTTCTTGAGCAAAGCTGTCAAAGAAGCTTTAGCGATCATTGAAAACAAGTCTAAAGTCCGCCTTGCTTGCGAAGCAAACCGGTTGTTTCCCAAGTCGGTGTTGGTCCTTCTACTTCATCGCCGTGAGTCAATCTAGCACCGATGCTAAGATTGACAAACTCATGAAGCAATTCAAGCTTTGGTTCTCTCCAACCAAAGAAAGTTTCTTTTCACAAACTTCACCTCCTGCTTGAAGTTAAGAAAGTGGAAGTCGTGTTACTTGCGGTGGCCCCATGCCTACTACAAGCTGTATGGCCACCGATGGTAACCCTTTGAAGCTAATGTTGTGGGCGGGATTTCTAATCCAGGAGGCAACCAATACCGTGCTCCTATAGACCCGAACCACCGTCCTAACCACTACCTGGACCTCCGGTTTCAACCAAAACCAAAACCGTAATCAAAATCGAATAGAACAAACCAAGGTTTTCAAAACCAAGGTAATTTTAGTCCAAACAACGGTTTTCAAAATCAAAATCAAAACTTCCAACACCAAGGAAATTTTAATAGAAACCAAGGTCGGAAATTTCAACCCGGGGTATTTTCATGGCAATAATCAAGGAAATTTTCAAAATCAAGGCCCTAATCCAAACAATAGAGGCGAATTTTCTGTGCAAACTCAAGCCATTGTTCCAACTGGACCATCATCGATGAGTTGTTGAAACAATTCATGAAATCGAGAGGAAATGAGCAGGTTGTTGGTTAGCGGTTTCGACATTAAGAAGTCTTTAAATGATCGACCCTCGGGCTCGGTACTTTACCTAGCAACACGATCGCTAATCAGAGGCGATGCAAAGCGATCACAACCGAAGTGGTGCTTCGTATGATGGACCCGCTATTCCTACTACCTCTTCTTCTTCTCTCCCGAAGGTAGTGGAAAGTGAACACGAGGCGACAAAGGACAAGGAACTTCCTACTAATAACGGAGGTACCGGCAATGTCCATCCTCGGGTTGTCCGAAACCCAAAACCAAACACAGGTTGTTTTGAACCTCCGGTTGACAACCCCAAATCAAAACTTCTATTCCTTACCCTCACGTTTAAATGAGCAAAACTCATGAAAAAGCCGGTCATCAAATGGAAAAATTTTTCAAATTTTCCAAGAACTACATTTTGACATAAGCTGCGGATGCCATCATCTTGATGCCCAAGTTTGCATCAACTCTCAAACACATGTTAAGCAACAAGGAAAAAGCTGTTTGAAATGGCTAAAACTCCTTTGAGCGAGCGCTCGTGATTCATTAAAAAGCTTCAGAAGCTTGGAGATCTGGAAAATTTCTTCTTCCTTGTGTTTTCGAGGATGATTGAATGCTTTGCCCTTGCCGATCTTGGTGCAAGCATCAATCGATGCCTTATTCTATGGAAGAAACTTTCTCTTCGAACTTATTCCTACGCATGACTCTTGAGCTTGCGGATCGTTCTATATCGCGTCCTCTTGGCATCGCCGAGGATGTATTCGTGAAAGTAGGAAAGTTCCATTTTCCGGTGACTTTGTGGTTGTTGATTTCGATGCGATCATCGGGTTCCCTCATTGTTGGACGAGGATTCACGAGCGCGGGCGTGCTCTTATTGATGTATTTGAGCAAGAAATCACGTTACGTGTGGGTAATGAAGTGTTACCTTTAACCTTGATCAAACTTGAGGTACTCCTCAAATTATGATCTTGAATCGGTTAATCGAGTCGATGTAATTGATATTGCTTGAGGAGTACTCTCAAGAGTTTCTTGGTTATCTTCATAATTACGTGAGTGGGATTCCACCACATCTTCTCAACCAATCATTGCCGACTCTTCCCCTCTCTCACTCCGTTTGAGGAGGTGACTTCTTCTGGAAGAGATCGATGAGTTTCTTGCTAGTGATGAATCAATTCCGCTGGAATTGATGGTGTTTATGATTCGGAGGAGATATCCTTTATCTTGAGCAATTGTTAAATGAAGATCCATTACCTTCACTCCTCGAAAGAGATCACGATTGAGGAAATCAAATCGGTACAAACATCTCTTGAAGAATTTCCGAGGTTGAACTTAAGGACCTACCTCCTCATCTCGAGTATGCATTCTTGGAGGGTGATGATAAATTACCGTCATAATTGCTAAAGACTTAGCGAGGAGGAGAAAAGCGCTCTCATAAAGGTCTTGAAGTCACACAAGCAAGCAATTGCTTGGAAACTCTCCGACATTAAGGGTATCAACCACGAGTTTTGTACTCACAAAATCTTAATGGAGGATGACTTCAAACCAGCGATCCAACATCGAGAGAAGGGTGAATCCTAAGATTCATGAGGTTATCAAACAAGAGGTTCTCAAACTTCTTGATGCGGTTTAATTTACCCGATCTCGATAGTCCTTGGGTTAGCCCATTCATTGTGTTCCTAAAAGGGTGGCATAGCTGTTGTCACAAATGAAGAAAGCGAGTTAATTCCAACTCGATTGGTTACGGGATGGCGTGTGTGTATTGACTATCGCAAGTTAAGCGAAGCCACCCGTAAAGACCATTTTCCTCTACCCTTCATGGATCGGATGCTTGAGAGATTAGCGAGGAGCGAATACTATTGTTTCCTTGATGGTTTCTCGGGTTATTTTCAGATCCCCATTGATCCATTGGATCAAGAAAAGACCACATTCACGCCCATACGGAACTTTTGCCTACTGGGCGTATGCCTTTTGGCCTATGTAACGCTCACAGCACGTTCCAACGATGTATGATGGCAATTTTCCACGACATGATCGGAAACAATGGAGGTGTTTATGGATGACTTCTCGGTCATTGGGGACTCATTTCAAACATGTCTCTCCCATTTAGATAAAATGCTAAAACGGTGTGAAGACACCAATCTTTGTCTAAATTGGGAGAAGAGCCACTTTATGGTCAAAGAAGGCATAGTCCTTGGCCATAAGATTTCCAAATATGGGATTGAGGGAGATAGAGCAAAAGTTGATGTTATTGCTAAATTGCCTCATCCTACTACCGTCAAAGGTATTAGGAGTTTTCTAGGTCATGCCGGGTTTTATCGTAGATTCATACAAGATTTTTCTAAAATCGCTCGGCCTATGACCCATCTTCTTGAAAAAGATGCTCCTTTTATCTTCTCTCCTGTGTGCATCGAAGCTTTTGAAACATTAAAGAAAAGCTACGGAAGCACCCATTCTAGTTGCCCCATTGGGATTTACCCTTTGAACTCATGTGCGATGCAAGTGATTTTGCTATCGGTGCGGTCTTGGGGCAACGAAAAACCAAGCATTTTCAGCCTATCCACTACGCAAGTAAAACTATGGTGAAGCTCAAACCCATTACACCACTACGGAAAAAGAATTATTAGTTTGTGGTGTATGCGTTTGAAAAGTTTAACCATACCTTATCTTGACCAAATGCGTGGTGTATACGGATCACTCGGCTCTCAAATATCTCTTTGCAAAACAAGATGCAAAGCGAGATTGCTCCGTTGGGTTCTCCTCCTACAAGAATTTGATATCATTATCGTGATAAAAAGGAGGCGAGAACACAGGCTGCGATCATCTATCCGTCTAGAAAACCCTCACCGGGATGTGTTCGAGAAAAAGGAAATAAGCGAAACATTTCCTCTCGAAACACTCAATGTGGTTTCTTTTCGTGGAGACTCTTCTACCCCATGGTTTCTTGACTTTGCAAATTACCATGCGGGTAACTTTGTGGTGAAAGGGATGTCGTCCCAACGGAAAAACAAATTCTTTAAAGATGTAAAACATTACTTACGGGACGACCCTACTTATTCAAAATTTGCGCGGATCAAGTCATCGAGGCGATGTGTGTATGGTCGGGAAGCCAATGACATTCTCAAGGCTTGCCATTACGGACCTCTTGGGGACATCATAGCCCCAACTACACCGCGCCAAGAAGGTGTTTGATTCCGGATTCTATTGGCCCACGATTTACAAGGATGCCCATGAATTTGTCAAAACACATGGCGCTTGTCAGCGTCACGGGAATATCTCACAAAGAAATGAAATGCCGCAAAGCGCCATTCAAGTGTGTGAGATTTTTGACATCCGGGGCATTGACTTTATGGGGCCATTTCCTTCATCTCGCGGTAATAAATACATACTCGTGGCCGTTGACTATTTGTCAAAATGGGTTGAAGCTAAAGCTTTGCCTACCAACGATGCCGAGTTGTTGTGAAATTCTTAAAATCTCTTTTGCTAGGTTTGGAACTCCACGAGCTATAATCGGTGATCGTAGTGCGCATTTCTGCAATGACCGGTTTGATAGAGTCATGCAAAAGTATGGTGTAACTCACCGTCTCTCTCTGCGTACCACCCCGAACAAGTGGGCAAGTGGAAGTTTCCAACCGAGGGATTAAAGAATTCTTGAAAGGACGATGGCGAAAACCGTGCCTCTTGGTCGGATAAGCTAGATGGCGCGCTCTGGGCCTTCCGTGCGACTTATAAAACACCCATCGGTGTACTCCATACAAGCTTGTGTGCGGAAGGCATGTCATCTGCCGGTTGAGCTTGAGCACAAGGCATCTTGGGCCTTGAAACATGCCAACCGATATTGAGACGGTGGTGATCACCGGAAAGTTCAAATGAATGAATTAAATGAACTCCGTGATCAAGCATACGAGAACTCTTTGATCTACAAAGAAAAGACAAAGAAGATTCATGACTCAAAATCAAAAACCGCGTTTTCAACGTCGGTGATCGAGTCCTTCTTTTCAACTCAAGATTGAAGATTTTCTCGGAAAACTAAAATCCATTGGTGCGGACCATTCACCATCACTAAAGTATTTCCATATGGAACCATTGAGTTATCTCAACCCGATGGTCCAAACTTTAAAGTGAATGGTCATCGGTTGAAGCATTATTTTGGAGAGGACATTCCTCTGTGGTTGTCCGGATCTACAAACTTTCCCATGAACCAATGAATGCGGGGATCGAGTCAAGCTAGCGACTCGGGAATCAAAACGATAGCATGCCATATGGGTTTTCACCCATATTTCGACTTCTTTCTACTTTCTACCACCCTAGTGTGGGGAGTTGCCCCATTGTTGTTATATATAGTTTTTCAAAAAAAAAAAAAAAAAAAAAAAAAATCTTTCAAAATAATGGCGTAGTATTTCCCTTTTCGTTCTATGTTTCGGCATAACCGCGGTACTTTGAATATTGAGGGCAATATTCATTTCTAGTGGGAATTCTCACGAATTTTATCATGTAATTATACCACCTAATTCCCCATTTTGGCCAAAATTTTTTTGGAGTAAGTGTTTTGCACTTACTCGACTTATAGTTATCGATCCGCCATGTCTAATAAACAAAAGGATTGGCTAATCCGAGAGCAAGCGGCTCTTGGTAAAGATATCTCAAATCCGTTTGACTTGCAATTTGCCCAAAATTGTATGGTATTATTCACCATATCTTTAAAGTGAAGAGTTGGCTAGCCCGCAAGTTTATGGCTTGTGGTAAAGGCGATGGAAAAACCATAATTGGTAATCGACTCACCAAAGATAATATTGATAATTTATCTAAGAGTTGGCTAGTCCGAAGCAAGCGGCACGGTAAAGACAAATCAAATCCGTTGGAAGGCGGTGGTTTGCTCAAAATCACATGGTTATCGATGTACCATAGTTCTTACTTGAGCTGAAACATTTGGCTACTCGAGTAATGGCTTTTGGTAAAGAGATTCAAATCCATTAAGTTTTCTCAAAAGATTGCTAGGGACTAGCAATAGTTTAGTGTGGGGATTGATGAGTGTGTAAATACTCATCATTTTTGGTCAATCTGAGCGCAAAACATTTAAAATGCTCGAAATGCATCAAAATCTTGAAAATATCTCAAAATTGCATTTTATATGTTTCGGATGCAAAATGTTTAAAATCGGATGAAAAATGAGCTAAGTTTGCATAATTGGCGGTTTAGGTCCCCAGTTTCAAAAGTTGTCGAAATAGTCCTGAGCACTTTATTTCAAAGAAAAGTCACCAAAGGTCCTTTTAAAATCATAAGTTGTCAAAATTAGTCCTTTGGTGAAAAATGTCAAAAGTTTTGAGAAATTACAAGTTTGGTCCTTTGAGTTTCAAAATTGGCAAAAATAGTCCTTGGAAATTTGAAAATGTCTATTTTGGTCCTTGTACTATTGAAACTTGTCATTTTGGTCCCTTGGAACAACTTTGCAAAATTTGCGACTTTGGTCCTTGTCTTTCGAAATTGCAAAATTGGTCCTTATATTATTAAACCAAGCCATGACCCTTTGGACCTTTGGACCCCGCCATATAAACCATTTGGACCCCCCCATACCCTTTTGACCCCTCCTTTTGACCCCCTTCCAATAATATTAAAACCCGGTCAAAACCATGGTCAAACAAACACCCCTTTCCTCTTTTTTTTCTTCTTCTCCATCTCACTGCAACACTCAACCATTCCATCCTCCAGCTCATCCTCACTCCCACTCCTTGTTCCTCCACCTCAACAACCATCCAAGATGCATTAAATGCTTCCTCCCCTTGCACTCAACCCCCCATTGCATAAAACCATTTTGGCGCCAAAAGTGATCAAGCGGCCAATATCTTCTCAAGTCATCCAATGGTCCCAAATGCAAGTGGGATTTGCTCGGAAGACAGAGTGGGAAGCTTTTGGTGTATAAAAAAGGAAGAAGAAGAAGAAGAAGAGTAGTACTTAGTTTTAAATTTTCATGTATGTCGTTTTAATATAAATGTTTTAGTTTAAGTTTAAAATTTGTAATCTTTTGTTTCTATTGTATTAAACTTAAGTTATTTTATCATTGTAATCTACTTTCAAGTATCAATTCAAAGTTTTATTAAGTTTCATGTTTTCATGTTTCTTGTTTAAAAATTCGGTTTCAAACTCTTATATTCAAGCTTTTAGTAGCTTATTTTTAAGTTCAAATAAGCTTATTTAAGCTACTTATAGCTTTTGGTAAGCTTATATTCAATTTCAAGCAACTTTGGTTTTGGTCAACGAAAGTCAAATGTGAAGGGCTCATTTGGAAATGGAAATGGATATTGGGTTGATGCGAGCATGGATTTGGGTTGATTATTGAGTTAGGGTATGGTTTAGAATAGGTTAGTGGTTCTTTGATAAATTTGGCAAGCCATAGTGGCTAGGACCAAATGTAAGTTCATTTTCAAAGCATACTATTGCATAATCTGTATGTATTATGTGGTTAGGATTAGTTTTATTTGTTATTTTAAGTATTTAATTAGGTTAGTTAGATTCGGTTTAAGTGATAATATAAGCTAGTTCGATGGTTAGCTTAGTTTAAATTGCAAATCGGTTTTAAAAGTAGTGTTTGGATCGGTTGGATTAATTTGAGTTTGAGCTTTTGTTTGTGTTAAAACTTGTTGCTTTAGTCTTATTATTAGGTGTATTTGACTCATATTAGTCATCATTTGCATCATTTGCATAAGCTCAAAGTCAAAATTGCATATAATCTGTCTTAATTTCATATCTGTTTGAATTTTGTAAAATCAAAAGCTTGTTTTGTGTTTAGAATTCATAGAGATAGCTTGCATTAGTTTTATTTCATCATAAAACATCAATTCGGTCCACAAATTGGTTTCAAATCTCAAAAAGTCAAAATATCAAAAGCTGTTTCAAAAGTCAAAAAAAGTTGAAAAT
This sequence comes from Chrysanthemum lavandulifolium, assembly GCA_022545495.1. Classification (NCBI taxonomy): domain Eukaryota; kingdom Viridiplantae; phylum Streptophyta; class Magnoliopsida; order Asterales; family Asteraceae; genus Chrysanthemum; species Chrysanthemum lavandulifolium. Next base: position 131,650,852 of record CM040238.1, read on the forward strand.
CTCGGTTTTCACCCAACTTGGGTGATTTTCATTGATTCAATTTTGGGTCAAATCAAGTGAAACTTTGGGTTTAAAAACTTCAATTGGTCTAGTTTCTTAATATGATTTTGTAGATTTTTGTAATTTTTACAAGCTCCAAAATAGCTTGTCAATTTGGTCTTAAATCCTGTGCACACACTCGGTATATCTTGAGTGTGCAGGAGTTTTTGAGAGCTTGTCACAAGCTCATTAGAGCTTATCTTGGTGCTCATTTTTGGTTTATAAGTAGCTAGCCAGGTCTCCTTTAGGTTCCAACATTTGGTTTTGATTTTCGACTTATTGAGTAGCTTATTTTCAAGCTCAAAGTAGTGGTAAAAGCTGTTTTTAGCACTTGATTTCAAATCATCAAATCTGAGTAGTTTGTATTTTAGAGGTTTAGGATAGTTGTAATTAGTTGCTTTTGAGTAGTTTTAGCATATTATAGCTTACGTAATAGTTTGGTGCTTATTTGTGGCTTTTGGCTTATTTTGAGTGCTTATTTATAAGCACTTTGCATTCTGATTTCATATTCTTACACATAAGCCACTTGTTTTTATATTTTCTTAGATTCATAATATTAATTTAGACTTTTCTGAAATTTTCATATTTTTCTAGTCTTGTTTGCTATTTTTCTTCATTTAAAAGCAGTTTTAAGCCTTTTTAATTAGCTTTTAATACAATTAAATCGGAAAAACTTCAAAAAATAAGTTTTCATTTTCCTAGGTTAAGATAAATATAAAAGTCAAAAAATATTTTTCAGATTTTCATAGTTTAATTTGTAATTTTAGCAATTTAATTAGTTTTAAATAGTTTTTAATTCATAGAAAATAGAAAATAATCGAAAAATATAAAATTAGTTTTGAAAATTCTCTTTAGTTATTTTAGATTTTCTAAGTCATAATTTCATTTTCTAGCTTTATTTCATATTTTCTTGTATTTTAGGGTATTATTAAATAAGTAAAAATAGTTTTAATTAATAATAATTAGATAAATAGTTTTAAAAATAATTTTCTTTTTCTAAAATTTTCTCTTATCATTAGGTTTGTAAAATGTCATTTTATATTTTTAGGATTAATATTGTTTCAGTTTCACATTTTCTTTTATGCGTCGCGTAGTTTTTAATTTAAGTTTTATAAAGAAAAATCAAAAACATCATTTTGCAAATAGTGATAGCGTTTATTTAATATATTTTATCTTTTAATTTTCTTTAATTTGCATTTAAGCCCCTGTAATTTATAAACTTTTCTTTAGGTATAATCAATCAAAACTCTTTTCCGTTCAAATCTCTCGATCACTATTCGTTTGGTTATTCATCGCATTTCGTTGGGACATAACGACACGGGAAACACTATACTCTCTCGATCTTCATTGCATTGGTGTCGAGCTGTTTGAAGTTTCTTACGGTTAGCCATTCACAGTGGCTAGCTTGTGTGATAAAACTTGAACTAAATTTCCCTTATCATCATTTGAGGTAGCCTCAAAATCACCTTCAACAATAATGTACCAAAGATCAATATCTTTAGACTTCACATATGTTTGAATCTATTTTTCCAATATATAAAACCATTAATTTCAAGTAGTGGTGGTCGTTGCATAGATTGCCCTTCCTTATAATTTTCGGAACCCATAGTGATTGAAATGTTTTAAAATACAATTTTACTTTAAAACTTTTATAAACTTAGCTCTTGATGCCAATTGTGGAAAACTAGAAGGGGGGTTGAATAGTTTTGCCGATTTTAAGTTGATTTCAAAAACTTTAGATCCGATATTATGTGAAGTCGTATGGATGTTGAGAACTTATAGATCTAATGATAATGCAAGCAAATAAATAAAGATAAGGGATAGAAATGACACAACCGATTTATAGTGGTTTGGCTACAAGGACACCTTCCTTGCCCTACTCCACTCCCCGAGTCACCTACTCGAGAGTTCAAGCACTATGTCAACAAACTCCTTCACTTGGCGGAGAAGCCTTCACAACGTTGCTTACACTTTTTCCGGTACAAAGCTAGATACCGAGTCCGTAGCACGGTGGACCAAACCAACACAACTATTACACAACAAATATGCGAAATATCAAATACAAGATCTTCGCTACGAAATCTAGCGGAGTGACAAATCAATCAAGGACCCTTGCTTGGATGACTTGTAGAATGCTCGTGATCTCGCCTTAGAAGGACCTATATGAGGATCACAAATAGAAAGAAAGAAGAACAACTCTCTAGATCAAGTGATCTATATGTTAGAAGAGAATGAGAGTGTATGAGAGATTTAGTAAGAAGAGGGTGAGTTAGAATGAAGAAATGGCTCTCTATTTATAGGCAAATTTCCTCACTTGTTCCCGGATCCCACGAATCCCTTCCACTGGGATCCGTCTAGTGTAAACCTAGGGATCCGTGGGCGCTCCTCTTGCCCATGGGTTTTTGGTTATGGGTCATGGGTTATGGGTTGGTCCATGGGTTTCTTTAGATTCAATGTATCTAAGTATACATTGTATCTAGTCTTCTTGGGTATGGGTTAAGATCCATGGGTTATGGTTTTACCCATCCTAATAAACTATTACAACAAATGCCTAATTACTACATTTTGTATTTAAAAGACTATATGTAAATGCTTTACAAAATAACATGTATCCTTATAATTATACTTAAGACAACATTATATTTGTTATCAACAAAACACAAAGAGATCGCAAAATATTAATAAACGTTTTTACGGTTTATTTGTATTAACATACATGACTCTAAAAACTAACAAAATAAGAAAATACATGACTAGGAATTTCTAGACCAACTATCGCTTGATGCTAGGACACCACTAAAATCTTCTAGATCAAGTTTTGTTTAGGTTTGATCTCGTCGAAACGTTCGAGGAGATGATAGAACATGAAACGTTGGTCTTCTCGTACTTCATGTATCAAACATTTAATATGTTGACAATGATAACAATCTTTGTCATGGCTAGGTAGTGGTGGTGGAAGAAACGAAATGGCTTGATGCAAAGGATCAAGTGAAGCGGCTTGTGGAGCTTCAAACGACGGAGGGATTGGTTGAGGCGCATTTGAGAATGGCTCGACCAAGAATGATGGTGGTGGTAGAGAAGTGTCAACTTCCATATGGTCGGGTGGTTGACTTTGATGATTTCTCATAATCCAAATAGGATTATATGATGGAAGCGGCAAAAGGAAGCGGAGCAAGTGTTGACTCAACACCTTGATTTTGTACCATTATTCCTCCTAATGAGGAGAATGTTGTCGTGGAGGCGGATGAGGGCGCCTGGGAGGCAAATCCTCTAAATTGTAGAGGTGTGGTGATGATAGTGGGGATGTAAAGAGATAGCTCTAGGAACTAATGGTGATGGTTTAGTGGAGATGATATTGTTTGGCCTAGGAGGTATGGTGGTGTTTGGCATAGGTAGTTTTGTGGGTACTATCCTTTTAGGAATTGGTTTGATTGGTTGAGGAAAGATCCTAGCATTTGTTGGCTTGACCGGAGATGATTCGGTTGAAGAGATTTCGTGTATAACACGAGCGTTTTTCTTGGGTGGTTCTTTGGTGGATAAGTTACTACTTGGGGTTTTCCTCATGATGAGATGATTTCAAAAGGTTTGTAAATGTTTCTAAAGTGCTGAAAGTTAGGATGAAGGTGATGACTATGGAAGTCCTAACAATGTGGTTTATAAAGCAAGAGATTTGGCAAGTGCATTTAAGCTTTAAGCCACTAAGATTCATTGGAATGTGATGATTAACATTCACAAGAGTCAACTTCAGAGTTTGTACTGATCTAGGAACTCATTTAAGATGAGATGGAGTGTTTGAGTTAGAAAGATGAGTTGAAATGATTGTTTTAGCAAGATTTGACATAGGATTGTCATCCGGATCCACGGTTCCCTCCTCGAGAGGATCCGTCTAAACTAATCCTAGGGATCCGGCTCTCGTGACTATGAAAGAGTGGAAATGATGTTTCTAAGATCTAAGATCTATATCATCTTGGGTGTTTCAGATCCTCCTAAGTGTCTTAAATGAAGGGGTGCTTAAGTACTTGAAGGTAATGAGTGATGTAGCTAATGATTGTCTTTATGGAAAGATTTGGAACTTTCATGAGTACCAATGGATGAGCAAGGATGACACTAGAGATGAGAGTGTCTTTTTTGGGTAAAGGGTTAATTCACCCGGTAAATGTATTACGCCAAAAACATTGAAGTACAAAGGATGAGGTGTATCCATCATCTCGGTCCATAGGACACTTACATGCAAAAACAACTAACTAAACCAACTTTATAAGAATGACAGGCCATTCTTATAACAAACACAATAAGATAAACTACCTATGGCGGCCCTTTGGGCGACTCTCAAAGCCATGTGCGGGAAAATCATAATCATAACCATCATAAGACTTCAAATCATCCAAAAACCAGCTCCGGCATGACCTCGGGCATACGCTTCATCTTCATCCGACGAACGATTCTTCGACAAGGATGAATTATCCTTCCTAGTAGCCACCTTGTGGATCTTAGCGAATTGATCCCACAAACTTCCATTGCCACTTTTCGCAGGTACATCACTAGTAGAGACTTGACAGATGGTATCCGTCTTGTCACTAACATGTGGTACCCCACCACCACCTTGCTCGGACCGGATCACCCTTTAACACTCCCAGTAGCACCATGAGAATCATCCTTTGGCGATCGGACGGACCAGCCTCAAACTCCGTTTAGTATCATTGGCATTCGTCTTCGTAGTAGGTTTGGAAACAGGTTTATATTCAAAATTAGACTTTGGTTTGAAAACCGAGGCCTTTGGTTACCTTTGGTAGCCTTATTTCCATCCTTATCCGGTGAACACCCTATTAACACCAACATCTTTATGAGCCAAATCTGAACCCCTCGTGGCAGGCATTCTTCTAAGAGGGCAATTAACGTCCTCATGGTTAAATACCTTACATTTAGAATAGCGATCCGCCACCATTCATATTCAACATCAAGAACTTCCATATAATGACCTTTACCCTCCCGCAAAGGTATAGCCACTTCAATCGATTCCAAAACAGAATTTTCAGCAGATAACTCAACAAGAACCCGTGCATAAGAATAACGACCCCAAGGATTACTACACATAGCTCTAGTACCTGCATCCATACGTATAACACGACCAATCTGTTGCGCAATCAAACCAATACCGACTTCAGAATATGTAATCGCCGGTACATTATGAATGAGAATCCATACCGGTACCTTTGTAATATTTTCCCTCTCCATCCTCGTATTAGGATCCCAAATTTTAAGGAACATGGGACTCGATTTGACAAACCAAGGACCACACTCAAGAACCTTACGCATACCATCTTGAGTCTTGAATTTGAAAAGGTAAAAATCATTACGCATCATAACACATTCGAAGCCAAACTTAGCCCATGCATGCTTCACATAATCATTAACAGTAGGAAAAGCTAAACGTTTCCCAAGGAAATAGCCACATAGAGTATAATCGAATTTAGAACGCATATCATCAATAACGACTAATGGTATAACAACTTTAGCACCACCAACATTACCTCCATTATTAAACCTCCACCTATAACCTTAGAATTACCCGTGTTACCCATTTGACGAGTCACCATCGGGTTCAACAACACTTGCAACTTTAGGAATATCGAATCGAGACCAAATAAACTTACACTTTCATGACCCGGTGTATTGGCTCTGAAATAACAGAGCAACAATGTGAGATGCAAAGCGGACCCAAATTCGAGAGGAAGGGCAAAGCTCCCGTTTTCCTCCCAAACTGCACTTTTAAATATAGACTTCAATGGCTTATGCTCATTAACAATCACCTTACCATCAATATTGTTAATCTTTGTAGCCAACCCGAAATTCTTTTGCCTTGACTTACCATTGAGAAACCCGACTCCATCTCTCTTAACCCACTTATACATGAGCAGATGACTTACAAACAATAAACAATCGCACCTTTAAAAATCGAAACCCTAGACCGGTACTTGCAATTAGAAAATAGCAAATCCCTAAGCGGAATTAAGCTTAACAATTGAGGTTACTACCACACATGGCGATCTTGAGATAAAACCAAACCCTAAATCAAGTTTGAGTACAATGAGTTGAGAACCGATTCGTAACAAAAGAATGGGTACCAAATCGATTATAATATAGTAGCATGCATGATATCAATCGATTATGATAGGAATAAAATAATAAACCACTCGACAAATATAATTCAAGGAACAAAAAGCGAATGACTCACGTTATGAATAAAATAATAAGCGAATGATTAGATGTATTACGTTTAGGGAATCACTTGCTTTGCCAAGGAATAAAATACCAAAAAAGCGAATCTAATAAAATTACACCGACCACGATTACTAGATCCAATAAATAAAGGATTAAGAATCGAAGAGATGCAAAATCGTTATGAGCGAGGATTCGTTTTTGGTCACCAAAATTCGCCAAAGGAGAGAACTTTTTTAGGGTTGGGTACTCACCTCCACTAGAGATGAGAGTGTCAATTGAAGCTAAATGATCTTAGAGATCATGTTGTGACTTGGGATTGTGTTTTGGAAAATATCCTAAAGGCTTTGAGATGGGAAAACTAGAATTTGATAAACTTTGATCAATTTTGAGGTAAGGATGATTTATGATCAATTTTGCCATAATCGAAAGATTTCTAAACATAGATGTGAGGGATCATGTAAGAATGATGAGTGATCTAGAGAGCGGAAGAGTTATGGATTAAAGTGAAAATGATAGATCTACAAGCTTCTTAGAGTGTGATCAAGGTAAGTTATGTGTGAGTAGGAAGGATCTACTTATCTTGATAAAGACTTGATTTGCCTTAAGACACTATGTTTAGCTTAGTGTGAGGTGTTCTAAGGATGTGTTTGAAATATAATGCTTGCAATTGCATTTTCATTTCTTAGGATCCCACGGTTCCCTAAGTGTAGGGATCCGTCTAGCACAAACTTTAGGATCTGTCCATCTGCTCAGCAGAACCTTTACTAAAGGTATGCAATGATCTTGACAATGCATTATATCCCAAGGTTAGTTTAAATGGGTTCTAATACTAAGATATCAAATGTAAGATGTTTTATTTCATGAAAGAAATTGAATTACATTGATAAAGCACGAGTATAAAAGGATTGATCCTATTTGAAAGACTACTAAGTTCCTTAAGTGTTTTCGCTAGGAGGATCATCACGTTGTTGATGAGTGCTGGTGGAATCAAGAATGAAGAAAGTCTTCATTAGAGATATGTTTAGCGGTTCCATCATCTTGTTCACAAATGCATACAGCGGACTTTGAAATTGAGGATGAAAGTGCATAACGTTGTGATAGAGGCGCGTCAAGAACATTCCATAAGGGATGAGTTTATTCTTGGAGCCTTGAAGATTTACAATTCGCCTTGCGAAGAAGTAGGCGAGATTGTATGGTTGTTGTGTTAGCAAACCGTACAACATGTGAGCACAACAAGCAGGAAGGATTTCTCGATTTCCCCTAAGACTCCAAACATTTTCACGTAGGATGAGTGCAAGGTGCTTGTACTCTTCTCGGATGTCCCGTGTGAAGATAATGTTTAGATCAGAGTAATATGGTCGAGGTTTGCATATTATGCGATGTAAATCTTCGGGAGGGTATGTGTGAACAATATGGACTATTTTCTTCACGAAAGTTGAAGAGAATCAAGAGACCAATCTTGGTGAAGGCGCATTGTCCATGATTTGGAATTAGGAGGATGTGAGCAAAATGCCCAAGGTTAAAGTAAACTTTTGGTTTTTGATATAAAACCAAAGGGATAAAGCGATCCTCGTTACGAACGAGTTCAACTTGACGGAAGAATTCCGTTATGAACCTTGGACATATCTTCTCGTTGATTTCAAGAAGACATTCTAGTCCTATGGCTCGGAAGGAGGTATTGATACCTTCTTGAATTGTAGAGAGTGTCTACTGTCGTCCTTCGTGGAAGTAGCGGTTTTCGAGGTTGTTGAACCCACGGACATGAATGCGGTGTGTTGGGTTCAAGGGAGATGTTCGGAGTGTAGACGCTAGTGGTGAAAATCAAACTCATATTCATGCGTCATAGTTGAACTTATAGAAATGATGAGTTAACAAAAAGTGATGTTTGTGGTCAACCTATGATTATCGGCGTTTTATTAGATTTTTATTAACAATGGTTTTAACAAGAAAGACACTTAACTCACTTATGGTTTTGACATTCTAGTGGAGTATTACTTTTAGAAGAAAAGTGGTTTTAATTTGCATGAAAAGCTGTTCTCGATGGGGACGGATCCCACGGTTCCTTTTCAAAAGGGATCCGGTGGTATAACTTCGGGATCCGTAGATCGTAATTACGAAGCATTTTATGAAGGCATAGGTTTTAGATCTCATAGTTTTATACCAAGATATGTGTTTTAGCCTATATTTTCTTTTAACATGCATGCATGACTTCTAATGTATCACGAAGAAAGAAATAAAACAAAGAAAATGATAAGCACATAATAACCTAGATAACTAGACTATTAGTAATATTTCATTTCAATACTAAGAATGATACAAAGGTTGGGTATATAACCCCAATGTAGATTAACAACACAAAGTAAATGTCTCAGTATGTGAACTTCATCATAGGGAACACAAGTGCGATGAGTGTTAAGGCGATGAGTCTGAAAGCGATGTAAACCATGTTGAAGACGATCCTTCTTGGTTTCGGTTGGGATAGGATGGAGAGGAAGATGAAGTTTTGAATGAGAGGAATTTTGAAATTGGAAGATTTGAAAAAGTGAGGATTTGATAAAGTGGGCGTCGAGTGGAATATTTATGGGAAGGAGTATTTTTGAAATTTGTGTTTTGTTTTATTATTAGATTAAAAGAAACAAAAATAAGTTTTATATACCACGACTTTATACGAGAAATAAAACACGTATGTGAGAAAAAGGCTTCTAATGAAGCTTCATGTAAAACATGTATATGCACAAAAGATAATCATATAAATACCTAAATAGGCATACTTAATTATCAAGCAAAATAAAAGAAAATCATACCTCTAGCGCACTTAGGAATGTCTTTACAAATGACACAACAAATGTCACTTAGGCGATTCCTGCTCCTTTAGATTTAAGATACCTTCTTAAGGAAGGTATTCTTGTTATAGCGATTCCAATAGCTTGGTGGGTATGAGCTTTGACTAATCAACATGACAAAGAAGATTAGTGCAATTAAATGAAAAGGTAAAAAAAAAATGTTGTTATCAAATCAACATCCAAACATATAGTTTTAAAAGACATGGTGTTTGTTTTTATGAAAAACCTTCTTTTTAGTTTTCAATTAACCATGGATCGTATCAAGTTTTTAAAGTACAATATACTTCAAGAAACTTGGTAACGAAGCTCTAATGCCAATTGTGGAAAACTAGAAGGGGGGTTGAATAGTTTTACCAATTAAAACTTCCTTTTAATCTATTTAGATCGACTTATGTCAATCTATTTGGATGTGTGTGTTGGATGTTGATAAACAAGCATGTAAAGGTAAGTAATGAAAAGATAAGAGTAAGAAGCACAAAACCACAACGCAAGTATTTATAGTGGTTGGCTACAAGGACACCTTCCTTGCCTACTCCACTCCCGAGTCACCTACTCAAGAGTTCGTAAACACTACACCAATCTTCTTATGGCGGAGAAGCCTTCCTGGCGTCGCCTACTCTTTTTCGGTGCTAGGCTAACCACGGGTTCTTTCACACCAAGGTGAACCACACCTACACAGCGTTGCCTACCCTTTATGAGGTACAAGGCTAAGTACCTAGTTCTTTCACTCCAAGGTGAACTACACCTTCACAAGCGTCGCCTACCCTTTATTGGGTACTAGGCTAAGCACCTAGTTCCATTGCAATGGAGAAACTACCACCACACTATACCAACGACTAATCCCAAAGGAGATCTACTCCTTTACAACATCATCAAGGATATCAATATCCTTGGATCTAATACTAGTCTATCTTGTACATCGAAACACACCATATTGAATGTACATCTAAATCACCTTTCACTAATGCCTTTGACTAGATCTACAAGACAACCTTCACTAATGTCTTGTGTCTTGACTTCTAAGCACCTTTCACTAATGCTTCTAGTCTTGACTTCTAAGCACCTACCACAAGTGCTTATGATATGGACGATAGATACCCTTCACTAGTATCTTCGTCTTGATATTTGAGACATCTTTCACTAATGTCTTCAACACTACACTTCTTACAAGAAAGAAAGGAATCATCAACAAGAAGACTTCAGTAACCTTGATGATGAGGAAGCATGGCAACTCATGGACTTGAGCTTGCTCGACTTCAAAGGTGGTGATCTTGCCTTTAAGAGGAACCTAGAAGATCACACAAAACAAAACTACAAACATAGATCTCTTGGATGCGAGGTTAGTGAGTTTTAACTCGGGAGAAAGTGTGTTAGAAAGGGTGAGAAACAATAAAAAAATGGCTCACTATTTATAGAAGGCAAAATCTCTTGTCCCCGGATCCCGGATCCCTTGACAAGGGATCCGTCTAGCGTTAAGCTAGGGATCGATGGGACCTCCCTTTACTCATGGGTATTTTGGTTATGGGTCATGGGTTGAACCATCGATCTTTAGCTAGATACAATGTATCTCTTGAGTGCAATGCACTTAGTCACTTGTGTATGGGTTGATCCATGGGTTATGGATATTATCCATGTTTGATATAAGCATGATGTCATGCAATGGGTTATGGGTCAAGCTCCATTGGTCATGGGCTTTGGGTTGTACCCAACTACATTCAATGTATTTGCCCAATGGGTTATGATACTTAAGTTTCTACCCATTTATATTACCCAATATACTACATACTAGTTATGTGTATATTTTACCCAAATATGTAAACACTAGTTGTTGTACATATGTAATATTAAATCATAAAATCACTTATACTTGTTTTAGTGTTTTATGTGAAAATGTGAATATGTTAGAAACTATTAGTTCAAATCATTTAGGTATTTTATTTGTTTCGTTAAAATGATTTTACGTTTGTTATCGACAAAACATTAGAAGATCGTAAAATATAAATAGACGTTTTTACGGCTTATTTGTATTAAGGAAGCAAGCACTTCCTCTGAAACGGTTCCTCATGTATAGTATTGCCTCATGGAATATAAGGGGAATGAACCAATCCCCTAAACAAAATGAGGTTCGTCGGGTTCTTGGTGAGAATAATCTTTCTATGTGCTATATTGAGTCTCATATTTCTAACTCTCGTCTTGAGTTTTATGTGCTAAGGTTTTTCGTAGGTGGGATTGGACCTCTAATGGTCATTTGTGTGATAAAGGGTCCCGTATCATTTTAGGTTGGAATATAGATGATGTTGACCTTAATGTGATTAGTATGACGGACCAAGTTATTCACACTTTTATTCGGTTCAACGGGGATAAAAAGGAGCTGTTTTGTTCTTTTGTTTATGCTCATAACAGGTACACGCATAGGATACCTCTTTGGAATAATCTTGGTGCCCACAAGCATGTTGTTCATATGCTTCCTTGGTGTATTCTTGGAGATTTCAACTTGGCTGAATTTGGAAGATAAGGTTGAGGGTCTTGGTTATTGATATAGCTATGAGGAGTTTAAGGAATGTGTTGATGAGATCGAGGTGGCGGACATTAATCGGACGGTAGCTGCGGTTTACATGGAATCAAAAGCCGAAAGGTTTAGATGGTACTACGAAGAAGATTGATCGCATTATGGCTAATCTTGCTTTTATGGATTCTTTTATTGGTGCTCATGCTATTTTTCACCTTCAGTATTTACGATCACTCTCCTGCTATTCTTAATATTCCTACTTCTTTTAAGTTTAAACCTAGGCCTTTCAAGTTTTCTAATATCCTTGTGCAGAATTCTCGGTTTAAATTACAGGTTCAGGAATATTGGAGTAAGCAGTATAGTGGCTTTTACATGTATCAAGTGGTCAATAAGTTGAAATCTCTTAAGAAGCCGCTTCGGAGATTGTTGTTTAATGAGGGTAATATTCATGAGAAAGTTACCAAACTTCGTCATGAATTGGATGTGGTTCAACGTGCCCTTGATTTGGATCCTTTTAACGTTGTTTTGCGTGAGGAGGAAGCGTGCTATCTTAATGCTTTCAATGAAGCTGTTTTGAAGGAAGAATGTTTTCTCAAGTAAAAGGCTAAGGTTGAATGGCTTCGAGTTGGTGACTCGAATTCTGCATACTTTCATAAGGTCGTTAAGAGTAGGAAAGCTAGGAGTCGAATCGATGCTATTTTGGATGGTAATGGTGTGCAATTGGTGGAGGACACGGTTCCTAATGCTTTTGTCTCTTATTTTACTTCCTTCCTTGGTCAAGAGGGCCTATTTTGGTTGGATGATTACGATTTTTCACTTGACTCTTGATCCTAATGTGGCTTTATATATGGTTCGTGATGTTACATCTCGTGAGGTTAGAGATGCTATTTTTCTATGGGAGATGATAAGGGGCGGGTCACGATGGTTATTAATTTGCATTTTTAAGGGTGCTTGGGATATTATTTGGATGATGTTACTAAAGCGGTTCGGATTTTTATTAATGGTAAGTTGTTGAAAGAGATTAATCATACTACCATTGCCCTTTTGCCTAAGATCAATTCCCACTCGAGTTCTGATTTTAGGCCTATTTAGGTGTTGCAATGTGCTTTTCAAGTGTATTAGTAAGATTCTTGCCAACCGGATTAAGGATAGCCTTAGTACTTTGGTTAGTCCGAATCGATCTGCGTTTGTTCTGGAAGGCGGTTGCCGATAACATTACGCTTACTCGAGGAGCTTATGCACAATTATCACCTCGATCGTGGTCCATCTAGGTGTGCTTTTTAGGTGGATATTCGGAAGGCGTGCGACACGGTCAATTGGCAATTTTGAGGTGTATTTTGGTTCGTTTTGGGTTTCATGCGGCGCATGGTTCTTTGGATTATGGAGTGTCTCTCTACTTCATTTTCTATTAGTGTGAGCGGCATTTTGCATGGGTATTTTAAGGGTAGCGTGGTTTAAGGCAAGGGATCCGTTATCTCCTTATCTTGTCACGCTTGTTATGGAAGTGCTTACCCTTATCTTGAGGCGTCGCATTCGGGATTACGAGATGTTCACTTTTCATCACAAATGCTCTCAACTTAACATTATTAATCTTTGTTTCTTGATGACTTGTTCTTGTTTGCTCATCTTGATGACTTGTTCTTGTTTGCTCATGGTGATGTTTGAACTGTCCCTAGTTTACCTAAAGTCTTGCTTATTTACGTAATGTTCTTAATCATGTTAAGCTTGCTATTTACATATTCTTCCATTTGTTGAGGGACCTTGCACTGTGAAGTATCTTGGGGTGTCGTTGGTTACTACTAGATTGATCTTTAGAGATTGTAAGGAATTGGTGGAGAAGTTGTCTAACCGCATCAATGATTGGAGGAATAAATCCTCTCTTTTCTGGTCGGCTTGACTTATTCGATCGATTCATCTTCTATGCACATTTATTGGGCCTCGGTTTTGTTCTTCTGTTCGTATTGTGTCGGATCTTGAGCGACTTATGCGGGGTTTCCTTTGGAGTTATGGTAATGGTGGAAGGTAAATCTAAAGTTGCTTGGGAGGTTGTGTGCTTGCCTAAAAGGAGGGTGGGCTTGGGATTCGTAGACTTGAATCATTTATCTGACTCTCATTCTTTGCTCATATCGGCATTTGTTCAATTCTATGGATTCTTTATGGGTGAAATGGATTCATACTTATAGGTTACGTGGTCGTAACTTTTGGGATGTTCAAGGCATGGTAATATGTCTTGGAGTTGGCGGAAGATTCTTGATTAGGCCTCTTGTTAGGCAATTTGTTTGGTATAATCTTGGGAATGGTTTGAAGGCTTACGCATGGTTTGATAAGTGGTGTTCGGTTGGTCCTCTTTCTCTTATTGTATCCTCGCGGGATATGTCAAGGCGGGTTTTCTTCTAATACTTTGGTTCGGGACATTATCTTGGGAACTCTTGGGCTTGGCGAATATGTAGGGAACTAGGTATCCTATGCTTACTTGATTTGGTTCCTAATTTAATTGATAATGTGGATGATCGTTTAGTTTGGAAGGCGGGGATGGTCATGTTAAGCCTTTTTCATTTTCATCGTGTGGGAGTGTATTTGACCGCGTGGGCGAGTTGTTGATTGGTTTCATCTTGTTTGGTTCACGCACCGTATTCCTAGGCATGCTTTTCATTTGTGGCTGGTTTTGAGAAGGAGGCTTCGTACTCAAGATATGCTTCGCTCCAATGATCCTACGAGAGACTCCCTAGTGTGCCCTTTGTGCAAGACTCAACCGGATTCTCATAACCACCTTTTCTTTGAGTGTTTGTTTTCTTTTCAGGTTTGGGACTCGTTGAAGATGTTTGCTGGTCTTACGGACATTCCTTATTCATTAGAGGATGTGGTTCGTCACTTGATTCCTATCTCTACATCATGATGCAGTGAGCGTTGTTTGAAGCTCTTGTTTGCGTGTTGCTTATTTTATTTGGCAAGAAAGGAACAACGGGATCTTGGTGCAACGTCGGTGCGAAAGTCAATTGATTGAAGTGATTAAATCAGCGGTGCGTTTGAAGCTTCTTACATGTAGATTCAAAGGAGGCGAATGTGATTGATTTACTGCGTGTTTGGCGGTTGCTATGTCTCTTATGCATTCTTAATGGAGTGTTCATTTCTTGATGTTGATTTCTTGTGTTGGGGCGTGAGGCTTATGCGGTGTCCTTTGGGTGATGCTTTTGGAGGTAGGTGGTGTTCGTTGGAGATCGGGTGAGTGTTGTACTCTTTTCCCTTCTCAAGGTTTTCCCAATGGGTTTTACTTGGAAAGGGTTTTTAAGGAGGCGGGCTCATCGGTTCATCAATCTCCTTGAAGAGATGGGCGGATATGTGGTCATTCTTGTGTGATTAGGTGGTTGTTTCGGTAGGAGTTTTGGTTATTGTATGTATTTATAGTTCTAGCGCTTAGTGGCTGTCACTGGCGTGTTAGTTGGAAGTTCAAGCGTTGCTTGAGGTTAATGTGGTTCTTCGCCACATTCCATTGTATAAGCGTTTTTTGGTGTAATATAATTTCTGGGTGGAAGACCCTTTACCCAAAAAAATGACCATTAGGGTCATAACATTGGTTTCGGTATATTTGGTTGGTTGATTGGTTGGCGAGATTGATTTGGGTTGATTTGAGATTGAATTGCGTTATTATGACTTTTATTTGGACTTAATATATAAATTGTCAACTTTGAGCAGCGTCGGTGTTACTTTGACTTTTAGTCAATAGTTGACCCAAACAACGCCGTAACATGGACTTTAGTATAGTTTGGACTATTGATTGATTAAAAGCGAGAAGTCATGACTCGTGCTTGTGGACTCGAAGCGAATAACGATATGAAACTAATCTTGAAATTTAATGAAATGTATATATGAAAATGCTAATAAACTATGAAGCGTAAATAATAAAAGGCTTTTATACCAAAATATCGATAACAAGACTTGTCTTGTTATTTATTATTTTAAAATGGAAACTAACGACTAAAATGGAAAGGTTTTCTAATAAGTAAGTAATTAATATTTTGAGTGCACGTTTATCGAAATATGCCAATTATGGGCATTTAATACTAGTTTCAAGTATTTATTTACTTACGTTGTGTGCATGGGTTACGGATGACCTAACATTAATAGCGTCGATCCACGTGGATAGCGGACTTATTAGGTTGGCGAATCTAATAAGAGACCGCTAGGTACGTATGATAACGTTAATAATGTGTGAATTATCCTTATGACTCTCTAGGATGCGACCGGTTTATGGGATAATAAGCGACACGAATAAATAATTGAGTTTATCGAGTTGACGAATTCGATAAGGTCTACTATTTATTCTGAAACTTATTCAAATATGGAGCTTATCGCTTAGACGTCTCATTGTGTTGCATTGAGTCACATATTGGTTGTTTGAGTGCATTCATGGCATCATATTGAGTCGATACACCCACATGAGGATACCAAACACTAGGACTACACGGTGAAACAAGATATTTTTTATCTAATTTAGCTTGATATAAACCCTAAAAACGACTTGCTCTCTGGTGAAAATTACGAATTTCTTACTCATCAAAAATCGACAACATGCAATCCCTAATCTCTTTTCTATTGCTCTAATTTGTTTCAGTTATGTTATTACATTCGTGTGGTGCGTAATTGTTACCAGATTATTGTGATCGCTGAGTTTTTAGGGTCTATTATTGTCTAACTTTTTTTAGGGTTTCACTAATTCTGATTTTCTTCTACTATCTTACGTGCTGAACATGGTTGAATTTGGTTAGTTGATTTGCGCTATAACTCATGCCTTAGCTTCACAAAGGCCCTCGTTTTTGGAAGATTGCCGTGGTATTCCTATTTTTTTTGGGTAAAGGGGAGTAATCCTGCACCCTGGTAAAATATATTAACCAAAACGTTTTAAGTACAACGGATGAGTGTGAATCTCTCATCTCGGCCCGTTACATGGGCAACAGACACACACTATAAAGTGGACTTAACCAAATATAAACCATAAGAAAGACAAGCCAATCTTATGGACTACCAAAAAACCAAATTACTTCCTACCGACCTAGGAGATTAACATCATACATGTCACAAAATCCTCCAATTGTCGTAAATCGTAGAACTGGCGGCATAATCATCAAACTCTTCTAGCTCAAATCCCCCTCCCCGAAGCCAAAATGGCGCCATAGGGTTATCGGCTCCAAAACCTCATCCTCTCACTATTAGAACAAGTCACATTCCGACTTTAGAAAGCGGATTACTAACCTTAGTAGCGAAGAAGTCATAGTCATGGGAGGCTTACAAGCCTCACCTATATCAACACGAGATTCCTTCCCAGGAACCATCCATACCTACTTCCTTAGTACAACGGAAGAATTCCCAATCTTCGCCTCATTAGTAGTAGAAACAACCACGGGACTTTGAATGCCCGTGTCATCATTCACCTCAAGAGTCCCAAAAGAGTTAGGCGTAGTAATGTGGTGTGTAGCATTAACACTAAGCGGTGTCTTCTTCTTTGCAACATATACACCTTCCTAGGTGCAAATCTAGGACCCTTACCCATATTAATACCACTAGACATCCCGTACCTTTGGGTTTGGCTTTCCGATTACGCACCACCTTAAACCCATCATCATGCTCTTCCAAACGAGGTGGGAGCAGCATCATGATGCTCCTTAGTACTCTTAGGACAACAAGCATTATCATGCCCAAACACTTTACATTCCGAGCAATGTGGAGGTTTCCATTCATATTCAACCTTGATACTTTAGTAGTAAAACCAGCATCGTCCTTTTAGGGATCGCCATAGTCACCACATGTTTAAGATCGATTCGATGATAATTCAACAAGGGCATGTGCAAAACTAATACGACCCCATGAATCACGCACATGGAGCTAGTGAATGCATCTAACATAATCGGCTTACCCACACGAGTAGCAATAAGGCTCAACTCGTCTTAGAATATGCAATGTGGCACATTATGCAATTTAATCCACACGGGCACTTTGGTAACCACTCTTTTGGATAATAGCATGTCAGGAGTCCATTTAGTGAGAATGATAGGAGAATTACGAATTATCCAAGGTCCCCATTGAAGAACATTCTCAACACCCTCTTTAGAATCGAATTTAAAGAGAAAAACACCATCATCATTCTTCATAAGTTTCTTTAATCCAAACTTACCCCACGTGTTGGTGACGTAGTTTTGGACCAAAGGAAATGCAATATTCTTGCCAACAAAGAAGCCAACAAGAGTATTATCATAGCGGTTAAATACACCTCCATAGAAGCCTTTGGAAGAACCGTATCATGATTATCAATCGATTCTCATTCACTAATGGTGAAAGTTAACTTTCAGAGACACGTTAGGGTTTAACACATTAGCAAATGACCTCACTTCGTTATTATCACTATCAATTACGTTAAGACGAGTAGAAGCATTCATACCTCCTTGAAGCAACATCGACCGGCAACATTAGTTTCAAGATTAGCATTACCCGAGCGAATCGAAGGACCATCATGAGTACGAGGGTGACTAGAAGTAGCGACATTCACCACATTCGTGGGTGCATTGAAAAACCCTCCTTGAAGCAACATCGACCATCAACATAAGTCGAGTGACTTTAGTGCTCGACTCAAACCACCCACATCGTATCACTCGACTTGTGTTTTCGGTTGCATTACCCCAAGCGAATCAAAGGACCATCATGAGTGCTAGGGTTTGAACAACCCTAGAAGCTTTCTTGACTCGGGACCATGACATGAACCTCGATTCCATGTTCACCTTTGAGGCGTTGTAACCTAGCTTCCAGCACGGATATCTAGCCTATGATCTGATTAACTTCCATGTTCAAACCAACTTGATCGCCCAAGTTGGTGGTACATTTGCGACTTTCACGAAGAACTATCCTTGTTAAAAAGCCTTTCTCCATCTCTCTTAAACCCACTAACAATCCAAACAATCGACCCACTCAATTACCAAACCATTGCCTTGACATTACCCAAAAAAGCGAACAAAGAAAAACCCTAGCGATCGTTAGGGTTTTAAAACATAACGACCAAAAATCTAACCGCCCCATGATAGATGATCCAATCAAGATATTTTTTTTTGGGTAAAAGGATTTTCACCACAGTAAAATGCATTACACCAAAAACATTAAAGTACGGGATGAGGTGACTTCCTCATCTCGATCCTAGGACACTTACGAGACTCTTATATAAGAATGACAAATCATTCCTATAACATACCTAACAAACCTACCAATAACCACAATATAAAAGTGACAAACCACTCTTATAACCAATCAATGAACATAAAAACTACCACGACTATAAGATTACAAATAAAAAACTCAAGTAAAAACACTTGATTCTTCAAAAGTCGTCATAGAAGTCCATAACCTTCAACGATGTAGCCTTAACGATGGTAGTACTAGAAACGAATCAACACCAACCCACACCAAACAACTACAACGAACCCCCATTGATCCGATAGGGACCAAACCAATACTAAGACTAGATTCCAATACCTCATATGCTACAAGTTTCGATGGTGTGAAACTGTAGCTAAGAATGTAACCCGGTGTATAATGATCAGCCTTAGACGAAATATAGGGTTACCGGACCCTAACTTACAGAAACAACATCATTATCTCGACCCACATGTTAAGAATAATAACCACCACACCATAGGTCAGAAAAGGAACATGAATATTCCAAGTATCAAACTCCCATAAGAGCTTAAACTTAACAATCGAAAAACCTAAATTATATTCTTCGCCAATGGACCAACTAGAAGACAAACTTTCATGATGAAATCATAATCCATATGCCCAAAATTGCGTCAAATGACTTTTCTGATGACACATTGAAACACTTCACCAACAAACCACAAGTCGAGATAACAACCAAAAGCGGCAGAACTAATATCAAAAAAGACCATTTGCCAATTCGGCGTCCACTAGACTTTTACCAACATAACAAAATCGACTTGATCCTCGCCATCATAAAATAACATTTGTACAAAGGAACTAGTCAAATCTGAAGAATCCTAATAATATTAGGAACATGATACCACTCACTAAAACATGATTCAACGACAAACATGCAAGCGTACCATTATGTGATGATTATAGAGTTCCCTAAACCTAACTTCCGCAATAAGAACACAAGACCGATAATGGAACAAATAGCAACATATTCACGAATGAAAATCTTGATAAATGTCACCCGAACACCGGTCAATACAAGCGTGCCACATAATATCATCATCATGTACCCAACACGTGAGATAACGATGATTCAAACACACCTAGGGTAAATCAAAACCCTAACTAGCAAACAATTTGACCCCATAACCAAAGATCAAACCGGGACATAACATCACGAACTAGGGTTTAGAAACCTAATACCATGAACAATCACCTCTCTCGTAACCCGCATACATGAATCGGATATAGAACATATAGATGAAGAACCATCACGTACCAATATACATATACCGGTGAACAATAAAGCGAAACCCTAAAGTTAGGGTTTCATTCGATAAATGCAATGACATATATGTACATCACCATCAATTAAGAGCAGATTCCAAAACCCTAAGAAAGCAACCGATTCCATAAAAACGACCAAGAATCATGATAATCATCAATAAATCTGAATAGAATCAAATCATAGAATGAGAAACATGATCTAAGGACGAATTAAATGAAAAAACGATTGAAATTAAGGGTATTAGGACACAATAAACTCCAGCCGCCACCCATATGAACACACAACCATCAAATCGATTGCATACCAATTAAACAAAAGTATTACTAGCGTAGAAAGCGATTAGAAAAACAAATGTTTAAAGGTAGAGGCGATTTGAAAGGTTGTTTATGGTGGAAATTGGATTTTAGGGTGGCGGCTAGAACACCCATAGAGAGAGACGTTTTTAGGGTTGTACCCACCAATCAAGATATTAATCACGTTTAAACCTTATATTATTGAATTGAAGCGAATCACTGTGAAACCGAAGCGATTTTGAAACCCTAAAAAGCGATCCTTCAATTTTGCATGAAACTAGATGAAAGCAGAACTCGACACTAATCAAGAACTAATTATGAGTAAATTAATAACAAGATTAGATCGAGCAAGGAATCACCAAGAATGAGCGAATTGGAAGAAAAATGATTTAGGGATAGGGAGACAAAATCGCCAGAGAGAATCGGTTAGGGTTTTTAATTGATACTTGGTTGTTGTATGTATATATCTGCCCAATATGTAAACACTAGTTGTTGTACATATGTATTATAAAATCACTTATACTTGTTTTAGTGTTTTATGTGAAAATGTAAGTGTGTTAGAAAACTATTTGCTCAAACCATTTACGTATTTTATTTGTTTCGATAAAATGATTTTACGTTTGTTATCGACAAAATATTAGAAGATCGTAAAATATAAATAAACGTTTTTACGGTTTATTTGTATTAACAATCTCCCCCTTTTTGTTGATGACAAAACATACAATTATTTTAAGGAAAAACTAAAATTCGTAAAAGTTCGAATTGGAGTATTTACTCTCTTCTCCCCCTTTTTGTTGAAACAAAAAGAGCGTCAAAAAGAAACTAACACAATGTTTTAAGAAAAACATGTAAAAGAAAAATATAGAGAGCAAGTTGCGGGAAGAGTTCTCGTCTTAACTCCCCCTTGACGAGTCCATCCCTTTGTGAGGGCGTCAAGTAAATAAAAACTATTAAGCTAATGCATTGCAACTATGTTTGCAAGTGGTTTCGTTCTAGTGACGATAATGCTCCCCCTTGAAGATTGCAACTTTTCAATGGGATGTAACGAAATGTGATCCATATGAGGATTATATTGCAAATGGTTTTGCAATGTATA
Organism: Chrysanthemum lavandulifolium; assembly: GCA_022545495.1. Taxonomy (NCBI): domain Eukaryota; kingdom Viridiplantae; phylum Streptophyta; class Magnoliopsida; order Asterales; family Asteraceae; genus Chrysanthemum; species Chrysanthemum lavandulifolium. Next base: position 131,672,336 of record CM040238.1, read on the forward strand.
GTTTGACACAAAGCTCCCCGACTTAGGGTGTCAAAGTCTTCATGTGTATTTTGAAAATCTACAAAACAAAGGTTAGAAAACAAGTATATAGTGCATAATTTCCTGCAAATAAGACTCGAGTTAGCGAAAATTGGTCTTACATTTGCCACGGATCCCATGGTTCCCTCCTTGGAGGATCCGTCTAATCAAATTCGAGGATCCGTGCATGCGATGAAATTCAGCAATGGTGATATAACAAATAATGTAAACATCAAAGTGAGATATGTATTCAAGCAACACACATATACTCAAAGCAATATGGCATATAAACTATCATTCAATAAAACATAAGAGATAATCAACAAATGTCTAAAAATAAGAGAATGACTTAGCCATGTAATACATATTCTACTAATACTAATAAGTGACTAAAAGCTTAAGAAGCAACAATGTGCTTGAGTCTAAGGATGAGTAGACTTGTTGATTTGGTCCAATCTTTCCAGAAGATGATTAAACATGAAATGCAACTCATTTCGCACTTCTTGAACAAGTCCTTGGGTGATTAGACAATTTGAGCAATGGTTGTCTTGATTGGGAACCGGAGGAAATTGGATGTTGTGAGGAGGCTCTACAAATGATGGTGGAGTTTCATTGAGAGAAGTAGGATGAGGTTCTACTAAAAATGAGGGTGGTGGTAATGGAAATTCCTCCATATGATCAAGTCCTTGGTGGTTCCTTGTTTCCAATGATGGACTAGTTGGTGTTGTAGGTGGTTCCCTATTTAACGAAAAAGTTGGTGATTGGGAAGTTCTCGGTGGTGAATGCTCTAATGAATAGAGATTTGGGTGAGAGAGAGGCTCGGTGAAAGAGTGTAGTCCATGCTCTATGAATGAAGGCTTAGACGGCTTGCTAGAGCTAACTATGTTTGGTTTAGAGCTAGATGAACCCTTTTCTAGCCTAAGAGGTTTGATGCTAATTCTTGCGGTTTTCTTAACAATTGTTGAATGGGTTTGTTAAGGTGGGATTCTAGCATTATTATCTCTTACGAGAGATGATTCGGTGGATGAAATCTCATGAATCATATAACCATTCCTTTTGGATGAACCTTTAGTTGAAGTGTTGTTGCTTAGTGCTTTAGTCATGGTGATGGTGAGGATGCAATATGAGCTTCTAACTACTGATTTTTGAGTACTAGGTAAGAGTGATGACTTAGCATCAAGAGTGTTTGGCTTATAAAGGATGAATTTGAATTAAGAAATTAAATTCATGACTACTAAGGGGATTAAGCATGCACTAAGGTCAGTTAAGATATTGTTCAGCTCTAGGAAAACATTAAATGGTGGCTAAAAGTGTTTAGATTACCAAAGGTGGCTAAAATTTGAAGAGAAAAGCTGATTAAGGTCTTTCCGTAGACACGGATCCCACAGATCCCTATCACCAGGGATCCGTCTGATTATAAACCAGGGATCCGTTTATCAGACAGATATGTGATGAAATGATTATGCTTTTTGTAAGGTCTATTACCTATGAATCTTGAGGATTTGACTTTCCTTTGATGTCTTGAGTGGTGGATATCTTAAATGCTTAACCATAAGGAGTGAGGATGTTTAATGATGGTTTTGGGTAGGAAAGTGGAGTTTAGAAAGTCTAACTAAGTGCTTGAGAAGGATACCATTTGATTTGAAATGGGGAAAATGATGATACTTAGTCTTAAAAATCAAATGATGACTCAAGAAAAATAAAAAGGCTAGTTTTAGACCTATTTTGAGGTAAGAGTGACTAAAATCAATTTGCTAAAATTCATAGAAATATCAAACTAAGTGTTATGAGAAGTGAGGAATAATGTGTAAGCGTTGAAGTGGAAAAATGGTGGATATTGGTGAATTTGAAAAATTAAAAATACTTTGGATTTGTTCCTAAGTTATCTACGGATGAATGTGAGACCTACTATGCTTGAGGAAGCCTTAAGTAGTGTTAAAGAATCATGTTTAGCCATCATGATGTGATTGAGGGATAACTTGGGTGTATGGTGATCATGTCGAGATAACTATCTTCCCGAATCCCACGGTTCCCTCTTGGGAAGGATCCGGCTAGTTATAATACTGGGATCCGCCTATTGCAGATCAGAAGGCTTTCAGCAAATGTGCAATTCTTGCACTCTTAGCAAATGCTTCTCCTAGTTGTTTCTACAAAGAGTAAATGCAAGAACACATTAAGTATAACGCATAGCAAGTGTGGGGGAACTAAAGGTGATTAAAGATGAGTGACGATGACTACTTGAATGATTTCAAAAAGTCATAAAATCTCATCCTACACATTCCTAAGTTAAGATTGTTCAATGCCAAGTTATGGCAATACCTACATACTACATCCTACTCTACATAAGTATTGTTTAGATGTTACAACCCATTGTTTCAAATTGTTTTCACAAATTAAGGTCCTATGACCTTACCTTACTTCCATCTCCTTCCATCACTCCCGTCTTCATCCTCCCTCACTCGTCATCACACCATCTACTTCTTTTCTTCAAGAAGTTGGCGAAGCATGAAGATCCCTTTGGTTTGTTGCCATTCTTGTGATGGGCTATGAATGTCCGGCAATTGATTGATGTAATCCAAAGGGTCGAGATCGGTGTTCCCGAGAGGGTTGCTACTACCTTCACCTTCTCTTTGCCTCTCCCATTCATCCAAGGAATCCGTGGGTGGGTGAGGTCTTTTGCCTTCCACCATAAACCTTGTAGTTCTACCCTCGGTCAATGACACCATAATTTTGTTGCAAAAGCTATGATCATAGGAGTACGGAGAAGGTTCTAAAGCAAAGATGAAGTTTGCAAGACGGGATAGGAGCATTGCATATGGGAGCACCATTTTGTCCATGCTTTTGACGCTCGCCATTCTCTTAATCATGTAGTATGCAAGGTTGAAGCGAGTCTCGGTCACAAGGCAATAGATCATGAAACTTAGGCTTGGTGGGGTGATCCTTGCTTCTCTTAAGCACAACACATTCTCCTCACCACAACTTCCCATTCCACTATACAATGCGTACATCTCGGGAGCTCCATTTGGAAAGGATCTCTATAAATCACTTTCGAATTTCTAGTGACCCTCGATGGGGATGCCCTTTGCATGAACACGGTATCTCTCACCGTGGTTGCTACAGGATTCTCATGTGATAGATTTCATGATGATCAACCATATCGTGTATCTCATGAAGACCACTCATTGGAAAACATCAAACTCCTTGATATAGAACCCGTAGTATTCTTCCAAACTCCATGGCGAAGGGTGTACTCATGCTCATTTATGATGAAGACAATTGAGATGGTCCGTCATCATTTCTAAATATCCTCATTGTTTTGTAGAACTCGAGTACGAACACCGGGCAAATTTGTTCGTTTATGTCCAATAAACAATCAAAGCCAATAGTCTCAAAAACTTGTCGGATGTCGATGTTGGCAAGAAATGATGGTTCTACTACACGACCTTCATGAAAAAGTCTCTTTTCGAGCAACTTGAAAGCTTTCCTATCTTTCGGGCTAAGTCCATCCTTTCTATGGTACATTGGGATGTAGTGGGCGGTATCTTGATAATCTTGTTGTCGGTTACTTGGCATGATTGTTCCTACACAACACAACCACAATGTGGTGTTAATTGTGAATAGTAACCTAAAGGGTTTGATCACAATTTTGCTCAATTCATCTTTATTGAATTCAAGAAATGAGTTTAATTTGTATTAACAATGTTAATTCTTTGATTTAGATTATCTTAGAAAACAATGTGGTAACAAATTATGACAAACCCATTTGAACCCAACTTCTAGAGATAAAAAATTGTAATTCTAGAAATCAAGGAATTAAATTAACAATGTAGTGAAGATTATACTTACACAAGAGATTGTTTTGCTTGAAAGAAATGATCAAATTGCTCTGTGAGATGGTGGGTTTTGTTAGTGAGTCTTTGAAGGAAAGTGATAGTGGAACTTCACGGTGATCATTTCTAACTTATGTTGTCTTCATTGCACGGATCACACGGATCCCTCATTAGGGATCGGTAGTTCAAACTCGGGGATCCGGCATGGACAAAAATTGACAAGCATTCCTTGATAAGCTGTAAGATATTGGATTTCACATACACATCAAACCATAACACAAAGTGGGCGTATAAGTGGAATTCTAGAGAGAAAGTTAGAGGTTTAGGGAACTTAGTGAGAGAAAGTGAAAGATATTATTATGAGCTCAACTCTCTACGGTAGAGAGTATTTATAGTCTTACATAAAGCGCCACACAGGGTTGTGGATCGGGCATACAATGGGTAAAGACACGTCAGTCCTCCGGTGTTACTAAACTAAATACTACTTAGCTTGAAATAACTACGACTCGAGCTTTCTAACGATTACATATACTTGAGGTGACCGACTCTTTAATACACGGAATTTATAATTCTAACAATCTCCCCCAAGGAGGTCACCTCAATCATGTACTAAAATTACATTGAATACAAATAGATATTACATTAACAATTGTTCTTGCATTCTTGATGTAGAACTTTGCTCTGAAGCTTCGTAGTCATTGATACTTCTTATTGCATGAATGGTTAATCCAAGTGGAGGTCTTTTCTTGATCCACGTGATAATAATTTTGAGCCGACTTTTGAGATCATCGGCAATCAAAAATCTCGAGACATCCATTGTGGTGTTGGTATTGTGTGATGTTGTGACTTTGGGACCGACATGCTCACATTACGGATCATGATATCTTCTCATCGAGTAGCGGAAGCTTTCGTTGATTCATGATATTGGCGGTAGCGAAGCATGGAGTGAAAATATCGAGTCATTGATGCACTAATCATGATTTCTTTTGAGATGAGCTGTGTTAAGTGAGCATGCGGCTATGGATGGACCGCTTCATTACGATCACCGCAAGCGTCGGGTGTACACGCATACAGCAGTTAGCAATAAAGTGCATGAAAGTGTCTTTGATCACTTTCGTTGAATTGATGTACACGGACCACGGTTCCCGTTGATCGATACAAATCTTGCTGTGATCGGTATAATTCGAAGAATTTCCTTGTGAGGTTTGCGTTGCTCAAGTTGTTCTCAAACCGGACGTCTCAAAGACAACACGGAGTGAGTGAACCGGTAATTTAAGTCCAGCGATTGATGAAAAGAGATTGGAAAAACAATCGTGTATTGCTCAATAGAAATTGTTTTTGCAATACAACGAAGGTTTAATGAAAATCAACTATCAAACATAAAACACCTTTTGATTTGAAATATTCGAACACGGTCAATGTGCTAAAGAAAAGAGTTTTAAGCACAATGACCGGTTTTCAAAGTATCCGTCAATCCATAACTGAACGAGGATTGATTCAAAGATTGAATCGCCCCATTGTTTACATTCGGTTGTCACATGGTTGATCTATTTGATAGATCTCACATGCCACCCACGAGAGCTTGTTTGATGTTGGCTCGAGAAGGCTTTCCATCTTCATTGTGAGTATGTTTGCATATCACTCGGGCGTTACGGCAATACCACAAGGATAATCGAAGGACTCAAGATATAATCTCTCTTCCACATTGTGTGAAACAGAGAGTCTTCATTGAAAGTGTCCTAATGAGATTTATAGATGATCTCGTGGCTCTAGACTCGATATGTGCATATTTGGATCTGTGCGGAGACTAGGAGAGGGTCTCCTTCTTCAATATCAACAATCTCTAAGAAAGTCGATAGATAATGTCGGTTCCTCGTGAGAATGAAACAAGTCCTTTTAAGAGGAACTTGAGTGGTTTGGAAAGTTGAAGTGCGATCGTCCTTTGGGTCCATGGCGTCTTGTCTTCAATACCGATGTTACCATAGTAGCATATGAATTGAACCGGTTTACGCCCTAAGGTTGAATATATGGAGGGCTATTTGTTTTCACCCTTTTCTCATTCAATTCTTTTAATTCTTCAACCCTTCATTGCTTACGAGACTTCATTGCAAGAACCTTGTTGGGTTTGGTCGATTACTTGCTCGCCTCGATCCGCACTCTTCGCATATCTCACTTTTCTCCTTTTATCATCATACCTAAGGACTTCTACACTAACTAGTGGATTGTCCCTGGGTAGATCCCTCCGGTTCTGGCGGATCATGGGAACCAATACCTAACCTTATCATCCTTATATCACCATACATAAAGTAAAGTTGGTCGGTCTATTTGGTATTGTTCATCTACCATTGGAACCAATTGAAAACCATTTGAAAATCAATCCAGATACTTAAGATGTATTATCAAAGCATTTTGTACCTAAATTGTTTTTGATATTTTTAGAACAAGTGCTCCCCCTCAACATGTGAATTAAATGTTTGAAATCTTTTTGCACACGGAGGCAAGAGGAAGAATTAACTTCTTTGATTACCATTTTCTAAAAGATATCAACATCACTTCCCAATCGAATCAAGTAGATAAAGCATTTTGGGGAAGGATGAGATTTTCATGATTTTGCTCCCCTCAATATGTGCTTCTAGGTTTGAAAAGGGTTTTGCACATACTAGAGGAACTGCGCATTGAGATAAGTGATCACGTTTCAAATCATAGGTTTAAGGTAGATGATCCCCTCAACATGTGCATGGAAAATTTGAAATCGTTTGTCACATGTGGGAAGGAAAGCATGTACATCCTTATAAAACCATTTACGAATTATCGGTTTAAATCCAATTTAAATCACACATTCTCCCGATCACAATTATCAAATCATTTGAGATTTGTGATCTCTTATAGATTAAATTGATTTTGAAAGCTTCTAAGGAGAATTGTGACTTGATTATGAAAGTGTTTTAAGCGATAAGGATCGGATTTTAAGACTTTAAACTCCATTGATAAACCATGCATTTATATCTTTTGAAAACAATTTAATGCCAAATAACTTTTTAATTTAATTGAAATCATTCTTCAATCAATGACATAGGTTGTTGATTGAGATTGATATTTTGACAAATAAGCGGATGATTATCAAAAATAGAGTCAGGTTATTTTTCAAAATAGTTAGTTTCATCGGATAAATGTTTATAGAATCATAGCATGGAATTTTGAAAACATGATAAAGTATGGCTCTGTTCTTTCTTTAAAAAGCGGGTTCTTGCTGAGATGACAATAAGCCATTTTTTTTTTTTAAAATTCGAACAATATCTAAAGTCCGTGTCATTCTTTGAATGACAACAACAAACCGTAGATATTGAAGAATCGAGGAAAACATGACAAAAGATAATATTTTTGAAGAATTTTCAAGATTTTCAAGTTTTTTTTTTTTTTTTTTTTAAGGTTTTGTAATTTTGTATTTTGCTTTTCAAAAGATATTTACAAGAGATAGATGAAGATAGACCTTTACTCCTCGTCTTCCTCTAAAGGCGTTTGAGTATTCGAGGTTGAAGACTTTTCAAGCCAAGGCGTGGAAGAATAAACTTAAAGCGTTCTCTTGGAAGAGCTTTGGTGAAGATGTACGCTAGCGATATTCGGACCTCACAAAATAGAGTTCCACCACACCTTTTCCACTTGTTCCACGATGAAATGATGTCGAATGTCGATATGCTTTGCTCTTGAGTGTTGAACATTGTTGCATGAGAGCAATAGCACTTTTATTATCACGATCTGAGAGGATTTTGTTGAATTCAAAGCCATAGTCGGATAATTGAGATCTCATCCATAAGATTTGAGCGCAACAAGATGACATGGCGATGTATTCGACCTCGTAGAGGAAATAAGTACTCATTTACTTCTTTGAAGACCGACTCACAAGCTTATCACCCAGCTGAGCACCTCGGGCGTACTTGACGTGTATCTTGACAACTGCATGATCGGCATCGCATAGGCCGTTAGTGACATACGGTGTCCTTGGTACCATAGTCCCATATTGATGGTTCCTTGGAGATACCGAAAGACCGTTAACCGCTTCAAGGTGCTTTTAGTAGGCTTAGGCGATATCTAGCATACATGCACACAGTGAACAAGATATACGGTCTACTAGGCTGTGAGGTACATCGAGGATCCAATCATACTACGATATTTTGTTTGATCTACCATGATCCACAGGTGGTCCTCATCCGACTTGGTTCGATCAATCATGGGAGTGTCAGCGAGGTCACTAGAATCAAATCCAAATTTCTTTAAAATCTCATTTGCATATTTAGATTGATTTATGAAAATGCCTCGGGACTTTGTGAAATTTGTAATCCCGAGAAAAATGACATTTGTCCCATCATTGACATTTGAAATTTTGAACCCATTTCGTTAGAAAAGCGATCACATTCCATTGGGTCGGTCGAGGCAAAAATAATATCATCAACATAAATTTGAGCGTGAATTAAGTGTTTGCACGACTTTACGGTGAACAAAGTAGGATCAAGCTGCTCCTTTCTTTGAATCCGATGATAGAAGAAACTTTGACAACGTGTCATACCATGCTCTAGGAGCTTGCTTCAAACCATATAGGGCCTTTTCAAGCGATAAACATGAGTAGGATGCTCGAATTCACAAAACCCTCTGGTGGTGGCGTAAACCACTTCTTCGGATCTCCATTAAAATGCGGTTTTCACGTCCATCGATAAACAACCATGTTCTTGCTAGCGACATTAGCCAAGAAGATTACGATCGCCTCGATACGAGCAAGCTGGTGCAAAAGATTCCTCAAAGTCTATACCTTCTTCTTGGCGATAACCTTTAGCCACTAACCTAGCCTTATTTTTCAAAACATCACCATGCTCATCAAGCTTTACTTTGAAGATCCACTTAAGAGCAATGATCATAGCCCAATCTGGAGCTAGTACTAATTCCATACATCTAATCGATCAAACTCATGAATTTCATCTTGCATGGCATTAAACCATTATCTTCATTCATAGCAGTTTAACATCTTTAGGTTCGATCTTTGAGAGTCTGAGTAAAAGAAGCACCATAAGGCATCGGTAGCAAGTTGTTTATGAGTGGATACGGATGAGAGGATTTCCAATGATGTTGTCTAATGGATGATCGTGAGTCCATTTTGAGGTGTTCGTGGTAGTTGTTGAGGGTGAAGTAGCGAGTCGATGTCTCCAGAAGAAGATGGTTCGATGAAGATTCGAGGAGCAAATATGTTTTCAAATGGAGCATCTTGGGGTAGCAAAGGGATTAACTTCATCATTGATGCGAAGCAGTTCCATGATGTACATTTGAAGAATGATGATTTGTTGATGAGGCGAAGGATAGCGACGGTGCTTCTTGACTTAAAGATATTGAGGCGAGGATTGACTTCATTCACGGGAATATGGCGACCTCTGTTGTAGGAATCGACACCTCATTAGTACTTGGATCATAAAGTTCATCAAACATAGGATCAAACAATTTCTTTAGATCATCTTGAGATGGAGGTATATATGGAGTTTCTTGAGAAGAGTTTGGAAGGATGAACCAATGGGACTATTTTGAAGTCGGGTCTGGCGGAATTGTCCGAGAGCCATTTGACCGGTCGACTCATCAAGCGTAGCGTGAATTGTTTCCATGATATTTCGGGTTCTTTTGTTGTAGATTCGGTATCCCTTTTGTTAGATGCATACCAACAAATACTCCATATGCCTTTAGCTCTAAGTTTGCCTAAGTCTTGTCCTCATTAGTTGGATAACACAATGCACCAAACACACGAAGGAAAGAGATTAGGTTTTACATTGTGGATAAGTTCATATGGAGTTTTCCATGAATAGTATGAATCGGGAGCGGTTTTGTGTGTAGCATGCGGTGGCAATAGCTTGACCCGGAGAAACATTGGAACCTTTGAGTAAATCGGCATTGTTCTAGTTGCTTCTACAAGAGTTCGATTTAGTCTTTCAACTACACCGTTACATTGAGGAGTTCGTGGAACACTTCTTTGATGGTGATTCAATGCTTTCATAAAATTCACTAAGTTGTTTGTTGACAAACTCGGTTCCATTATACATTACGATAATTACGGCGGTTTTGTTAAGGCGAACTGCAATTTGTTTGATGAGTTTGATGATGATATCGGAGTTTCATCCTTTGTCCTTAAGAACTTGACCTAGGTGAATCTAGAGTAATCATCAACCACAACTAACACATATTTCTTCCCAAAGATATTACGCACTCTCATTGGTCATAAATCCATATGAAGGGTATGAAGAACTTATGTAATTTAGTTTGTAGGTTTGGGTTTATGGGTATACTTTTGCTTTTTCCCAATTAGCATGCTAAACAAAGATGATCTTTTCATACTTTAGTCTAGGTAAACCTACAACTAAGTCCTTTGGAGAGATCATTGATGGTGCGAAGTTCAAGTGATTGAGGCAGCGATGCCATAACCATGACTTTGTTTTAGAGGCCTTTGACAAGCAAATTGGAGAAGACTTCATCATATCATCGATAAAGATGGTGTATAGATTTGACCGCGTGAACATCTTAAAAGCTCCTTACCATCAAGTTCTCTAACAAAGCGGGTGTTTTAGAAGGCTACTTCTAGATCGAATCGCGAATTGACCAGCGAGAGAACAAGTTATGACCAAGACCTTCTACATAGTAAACCCTAGAGATGACACTATCACCAACAACATAATCTCCGTAACCCATAATTGCGAAATGATCATTTCCGAATCTAAGCATCGATGAATTTGCTTACGAAGTTCATGAGCATGACCGGTCGCCCGGTCATATGCTTGGAGCGACTGAGTCCGGTACCACGAGCGATTTGAGCGATCTGCGGTTGAACACGAGACAGAATGGATAAGCTGGATAATTGGGATCCCCATGCAAGAATGGGTTCCATTTGGTTAGTAACAATGGTTGGAACACCCGCATCGAAATAGAAGCATTCATATCGAAATTAAGGCAATGGAATCATTGTGAATAGATGCGATACTAGTATACGTATTAGCCACATTCACAGTGTGCTCACTTCTTAAGGAATAGTTCTACCGGTAGGCATCCATTTTCTAGTGGGCATTGTCTAATTAGTCTTATGACCAACGGTATCAATGATAGCCTATCTTACTAAATGTTCTTCTGTGGGTTTCCATTGTTTTCTAACTTTCTTTCGTTTTGCCTTTTAGCCTTCTTAGCATGAATTTTAGCATTAACAATATTAACTAGACAATTAACATCATTAGGCAAAACATTAACACCACATTCATGATTAGAAAGCGAATTCAAGCGGACATCAATACAAGGTTTGCAAATAGTATCGAATTGAATTAATTCTGATGCGCCTATGGCTAATACGAGAATCAACACGATTCGTTTTATTCGGTTCAAACTTAAAGTTCCTAGATTGTTCTTCTACTCTTTTCGGTGCGCATTCTTAGCTTGCGAGGTCCTATCATTCCTTGTATTGTCTTGAGACTTTGACTTGCTCCTTTTAATGTCTTGATTACTCTTGTAGAGGAATGGGAACATTAGTTGGTTTACTACTCTTTGCTTCACTGTTTAGATGTCTTTGGGATCTGAACTACATGCGAGCACACTAAGGTTCACTTTCTTAAAACTAGAAGTGCTGGGATTTGTACTCCTAGAAGGCACACTTGAGTTCTCTTTCTTAGCATTGACAGATCTGGAATCTGAACTACATAAAAGGCACACTAAGGTTCACATTCAAAACATTGGGCATCGAATGAATATCATACTTGGCATTAGGCATCGAACATGGAATCAAAGGATTAACTCTCTCACCTAAGGACTTTGGGCATATTGTGATCAAGCATTCTAGGATTTCTTGAGATCGTTTGGCATATAAGCATGCATGTCCAATTGCATTATCATGAGGTTTCTCTAACTTATCCTCTTCAACAATCTCACGCAGACATTCTAGGCAATCCTTAAGGGATGAGAAGTATGTTTGAATAGCAAGTTTGTTGTTCTAAGATGAGGAGGGACATATTTCTGAGACAAAGCATATTTATTACAAGTGAACCTTTGATACACCATTCTCCCCATTGGTCATTGGCATTTTCCCTTTTACATGACTCTTGATTCTCGATTTCCTTTTGCAATGAAGCTATTTGTTCGTTATTTTTATTCGGTGACCTTTATTGATTCAAATAACTCATTGAAATGACGTTTAACCTTTTCATTTTCTTCTAGAAAACTTTCGTTTTCCTTTTGTAATGCATTTACTAGGTTTTGAAGATGAAACGTTTGAGAATTCGAGATTCTAAAGGAGGAGGCATTTGGGAGCTGTCATATTGTTCGTTTGACCCTTTAATTGAGAGATTTGGGCTTTCAACTTTTCGATCGTGTTGCAATGAGCTTGAATCATTCATCACGTTTGTTAATTTGAAAAGCGCATCAAACTCGGAGCATCGAGGATGTCTTGATATTTGAAGTTTTGACATTTTCTTTAAGATGTTGATATTTTAGTTGTAAATTAAAATGCTCAACTTCTAGTTTAGAAAATTTTTAACCAAATTGTCGTGATCATCCGGTTCAATTTTCTCGTTTAGTTCGAATTAGTTTTTCAAGCTCAATGACACGATCATGGGAGACTTTCGAGACAACGAGATAATTCATGAAATTGGGAAGCATTAATAGAACAATTTGTAGCGATGAAAAACACATCTTGAGCAATACATTGAAATCGGGTTCTCATTTAGTGTATGCAAGTTCTTCCTCTCAATCTCATTATATTTTAGTGCTCGCTCATAGTCACTAACTTCAACTAACATTGCATCAAATTCCTTTTCCATTCCCTTAATATCGAGTATCTATCCCTTTTAAGACTCTCAAAGTGATCTTTTAGAAGTTTAAAGAAAGGCATGACCTCGATTAAATAGCATTATTTTGTTTGTTCAAAACCCTTTCCCTTGATAATCCCGATGGGTGTGATCCTTTTCTTACAAGTTTTCTCAAAATCAACAAATAGTTGAAAAATAACATATTGATGATTAAGATCTTGCTTTTAGTAGCAATCGTTCTAGGAACTAGATGCATTGGCGTATTGGGAGGATACACGGTAGCTTTAGGCATTTTCCTAAGGGAGGGTTTGTTTCAACAATATTTTACGCTTTACGCTTATGTAAGTCCATTTTCTAGAACACTTGTTCGGGAGTCAACAATGTTTGAGGCTTAAACATGTTCAAGGAGATCCAATTCTCCTTTTTGTAGTCATGGGAGTGATAATTACTTTCTTCTCTTTGCATTTAGGATCATTTAGTTTCTTATTCATCTTCTCCTAGTGATTTCATCTAATTTCTTATCTTCCTCTCATGCACTCAAAGCAACTAGGTTTTGTCTAGGTTTAAGAATCTCATTGCCATCATAGATCGCAGTTTGAGTGCTTTTCCTATCTTCCCGTACTCGGGGTTGGGTTTATCTATAATGGGAACACTATGCTTATCGCTTAGAACTCTATGCTTAGTGATCATGTGAAGCGATCTGAATGGTGTTCCTTGTATGTACAACTTGTTTTCAAGTTTGTTTTCAAAGTTTTCAGTTAGAAAAATCTTTCAAGAGTTTTGATTCCTTTGCATTAAATTCTTGCTTAAGCATTTTCACATTTCTTGAAGTTCTTGTTTTTGTTTAGCGGTTTTAGAAAGTTTTTCTTGCAAGAATTTAACTCTTGTTTTAATACTTCTTCTCTAAAATTACTTTTTCTAATGATTGTACGCACTTGGTCATCCATTTCACCGCTCACAGTGGTCAACTCAAATTTTGCACGTTGTTCATAAATAGCAACACGTTCTTTATAGGCATTTAGTTGAAATTACGGAATCATCGAGTGCACATGCGGTGTATTCATAAAAAACATAGTCATTGTTGATTGCGGAAGATGCATCACTTGGTACAACTTCACTTTCACTTTGTTTCACATATTGATCATATGGGACAACATTGATATTACCCATATTTTCGATATTTGATTCAATAGTTTCGAGTTGATTGTACTTTGTCATGCATCTTTGCACATCAACATCATCGTATAGTCTTAATACCTACGAGATGAGTTTGTCTTTGGATGGTCCAACTTGTGGTGAAGATGAGACCTTGGGAGAAACCATTGGAGAAATGCTAGCCATAAAAATTGTGTGTGCGATGGGTCCATCATCCACATCAGTCGTATGCATCACAATCGGTGACTTGAAAGGCATTCGATGATTGTGACCTATCTCTGAATTGGTTGCTCATCCACATCACGCATCATAGGTGCATTGCCCTCGGAAGAAACAACAACTCTTCTTCATCCAGCGGCACCATTATCCACGAGCTTGCCAAGCGGCATCTTATCTCTAAAGTAATCAACATTACGTGGACGTTTTGGAGATGTGCGGTTCCTTGCAATGTGTCACTCACCACCACGGTTATAACATTTGATCGGCTTAGCTTGACCTTGATTACCATGCCTTCCTCGATTACGATTACCAACATAACCTCTACCGGCTCCACCTCTTCCCGATCATCTGTCTTTCTGAATGGTTGCACCACGATCCTTCCATCTTTTTGGTAGCTTGATTGTGTGGGTTAGATCTTTGTTACGAGGTTATTGTTGGTTTGTGAGAGAATTCATGTTTTGACTAATCGGAAGAGCTAGTTGATTAATGATGTTACCAGCGTGTGCATCGACGTGACTTGTTTTAACATAGGATCGGGAATGAGTTTGTGATTACCATTACCCATGGGTATGACTTGTGAGGCTTTGGTTGTGATTAGATGTTTGAGTAGAAGGCGGTTGAGTCATTAGATGAGCTTGTCTCTCCACAGTTGGTTTGAGGCGATTAAGAATCCTTTTTCAAACATAGCATGTCTCTCATTACGAAGGAGGAAGGCATAGAGTTGCTCATAGTTTGTATTCTTCAATCCTTTAGTGAGCTTCACGGAGGTGACAAACTTGTGCCATTCGGGATTCATGTTGTTCACAAATTTTGAGTTCGGTGAATGTTAGGCATAGTCATTCGATGTTCCTCATATCATTCACCGACTTATGAAATCTCATAGTACTCATAGACACTCTCATCGGTTTCATCTTGAAGTGTTCAAATTAAGTCATAGAGTTGCGATTCTCACATCTTCCATAGTTAATTCGAACACGAGAGAAGCATCTTGACATTATCCCATCTGCCTTTGCTTGGTGTTGTGATTGATCGACTTGTAGATGTCTTTTGGAAGACCTTGAAGAGCGATGTTAGAAGCCACGATATCGACATCGAATCTCTTTTCTCCTTATCATCGAGCTCATCATATGTCTTTGGTGCATCAATTCCATAGATCATTGTTCCATCTTCAATTGTATCAATTAAGTCTCTAGTCGTCTCAACCCGATATGGTCCTTCATCAATGGATTTGAGAATGTTGACTCCATTTTCCTTTCCAAGGCAGTACAATCGATTCGTTGAGCCCAAGAGTCGTAGTCGATTACATCAAGCATGGGTGGACGAGTATCTGAACCATTTGCTTGAACATCCTCGGAAGCAGTGGAAATGATTGTAGGAGCGTTGGATGACATGTTCTGATTTAAGCGGGATTTTAAAACTCTATGATTAAGCGGAAATAGATTCTTTCACGGTTTTACTAAATCAAGAGAAAACCGTAAGAAAATCACCCAAGTCACTAGAAAATTATGCACCAAGTCGCTATCTACTAATTCGCTATTCCACCAAGTCGCTAAAGTCCCAGTCGCTAAACAAAAGACAAGTCGCTAAATAGCAACTCGCTAAGCCTCAGTCGCTAGCAAAATTTTGGCGACAATTAAGCTAAGATACAAGTCGCTAAAGAATCAAGTCGCAAAATAGCAACTCGCTACTTACCAAGTCGCTAACACCAAGTCGCTACCGTAGTGGAGAATCCACTACTTGTCTTGATAGTCGCTAAGTCTAAGTCGCTAACTTCCACAAACCGTAACTCGCTACAAAATGTAAAGCAAGTCGCTAGCAAGAAAAGTAATCGTAGGTCAAGTCGCTAGCAAGAAAACTTCACAAACATCACTTTTCAATCCAAAACAACCCAACCAAGATGATTCAAGCTTACCAAATGAAAACCTAAATACTTGTGATGATTCTAAACAAAAAGTACTAACA
Source organism: Chrysanthemum lavandulifolium (assembly GCA_022545495.1). Lineage (NCBI taxonomy): Eukaryota > Viridiplantae > Streptophyta > Magnoliopsida > Asterales > Asteraceae > Chrysanthemum > Chrysanthemum lavandulifolium. Next base: position 131,688,333 of record CM040238.1, read on the forward strand.
AAATCCAAGCTTTAACACAAGAAATCAACCAAATGATGCACAAACCACTAAACTTTTTCAAACTCAAAACCACCTAAAACCACTAGAAATCAAAGATGTGCAAGATATGATCTAACCATGGCTCTTGATACCAATTGTAAGATATCGGTTCACATACACATCAAACCATAACACAAAGTGGGCGTATAAGTGGAATTCTAGAGAGAAAGTTAGAGGTTTAGGGAACTTAGTGAGAGAAAGTGAAAGATATTATTATGAGCTCCAACTATCTACCTTGGGAGGTAGAGAGTATTTATAGTCTTACATAAAATGCACACTGGCAGGCATGGATCGGGCATCGATGGGTAAAGACCGTCAGTCCTCCACGGTGTTACTTAACTAAATACTACTTAGCTTGAAATAACTACGAGCTTTCTAACGATTACATATACTTGAGGTGACCGACTCTTTAATACCTGGAATTTCTAATTTCTAACAATAACTTTGGTTTGGGAGTTCAAAAATGCCTAGAGTTTGATGTTTAAGCTCTATAACTTGTGGTTTGGGGTTTTGACGGTTTAATACTAATCCTATTTGACGGGATTCCCTTTTATGAATTAGTCACAATTCTTGGGAGGTTTTTTCAAAGATTATGATCATATCCCATTTTATCATAATATAAGAAATTTCACATGGATATTCATTGACATAGATGAAGTGTCAATAATCCTTTTGCGATGAATAATGATTGAGGCTATCAAATAACCGAGATATCATTATTACAGATTGGTGTGTAGTCTATATAAATCAATCGAAGAATACTATTCTTGATGATGATTTTAATATAGATAATTACTTAAGTAATTACTAATAAAGATTAATCATACAACTAAGACTTTAATAATAATAGCAAAATGTAAATTATTAACGATCATACCTTTGCTAAATATTCTTTTTAAAGAAAGAAATATTTAGAGAAATTCTTTGTGATCTTCTTAGAATCTCCAGATCCATGTGTGAGGAAAACAATGCTAAATATTCTTTTTACGAAAAGAAATATTTAGATAGTTTTTTCATGATCTTCTTGGTATGCCCAAATCCAAGTATGGAGAATTCTTAACAAGGAAATATTAGAACGTTCAATCATTGTCCAACATTAAACACTATAATGATTTTTAAAACATGACTTAAAGAATCCTTCTTTGTAGTTTTCAAACATACACGGATCGTATCAAGTTTTTAAAGTACAACATACTCTAAGAAACTTGGTAACGAAGCTCTGATGCCAATTGTGGAAAACTAGAAGGGGGGGTTGAATAGTTTTACCAATTAAAGCTTCATTTTAAAATATTTAGATCGACTTATGTCAATCTATTTAGATGTGTATGTTGGACATTAATAGATAGATATATAAATGTGTAATGAAAGATAAAGAGTAAGAAGCACATAACCACGACACGAGTATTTATAGTGGTTCGGCTAAAAGGACACCTTCCTTGCCCTACTCCACTCCTCGAGTCACCTACTCGAGAGTTCGTAATCACTACACGACACCAACTCCTTATGGCGGAGAAGCCTTCACAACGACGCCTACTCTTTTTCCGGTACTAGGCTAACCACCGGGTTCTTTCACCTAGGAGAACCACACCTACCACAACATCGCATACCCTTTATCTGGTACTAGGCTAAGTACCGAGTTCCATTACAATGGAGGAACTACTACCCAACACTACTAAACACCTAATCCCAAAGGAGACCCACTCCTTATTACAATACTATCAAGGATATCAACATCCTTGGAAACAAACTATCACTATTTGTATAACCATGCACCTCATCGATTATACGACCTTGTCATCCTTCAATAATGCCACTTGATTTGACTCCTAGGCATCTTTCACTAATGCCCTTCACACGAACGCTTGGCACCTTTCACTAATGCCTTCGTCTTGACTCCTTTAGCATTCTTCACTAATGCTTTTGACACGGACGTTAAGCACCTTTCACTAATGCTTTCGTCTTGACTCTTTTGGCATCATTCACTAATGCCTTGGACACAACACTTCTATGGAGGAAGAAAGAAGTATCAACAATAGAACCTCAGTAGTCTTGATGATGACGAAGCATGGCAACTCATGGACTTGAGCTTGCTCGACTTCAAGAAGTGGTGATCTCGCCTTTAAGAGGAACCTAGAGAATCACACAAAAACAAAAGACAAACTACATAGAAAATCCCTTAGGATCAGTGTTAGAGAGTTACAATACTTTGGGGAAAGTATGTGTGGGAGTGGCAACCCAAATGGAAGAAATAGCTCACTATTTATAGAGGAAAAACAACTATTGTTCCACGGATCCCTCCCTTAAGGGATCCGTCTAGTGTAACCTCAGGGATCCGTGGGACGCTCTTCTTTGCCCATGGGTTTTTTGGTTATGGGTCATGGGTCATGGGTTATGGGTTGGTCCATGGGTATTTCCTTAGATACAATATATCTAATAGATGCAATGCATCTAGTCAAATGGATATGTGTCAATATCATGGGTTATGGATATGCTCCATGGGTTGTAGTTTTACCCATTATAATACATACTAATTATGTATATATTTGCCCAATATGTAAACACTAGTTGTTGTACATATGTATTATAAAATCACTTATACTTGTTTTAGTGTTTTATGTGAAAAGCGTAAGTGTGTTAGAAAACTATTGGCTCAAACCATTTACGTATTTTATTTGTTTCGTTAAAATTATTTTACGTTTGTTATCGATAAAACATTAGAAGATCGTAAAATATAAATAAACGTTTTACGGCTTATTTGTATTAACACTCACAAAGAGGCGGAGGGCGGAAATCACGGTAATTTTAAAACCTTCTCCTTTTGGGACGAAGTTCGTTGGATCGTCCCTCCTTATACCTCTCTTATAGTTCGTAATCTAAAGGTGAGCCGACATAACAATTGACTTTCGATTTCTTTTGTTGGTTTTTTTTATTTTTTAATTTAAATACTTTAGGAAAAGTGTGCTTTTTAATTTTTGTTTTTGTTTTATAATATAAGAAAATATTCACAAAATAAGCAAGTAACTTCACGGTAAGGATCTTCACGAGTTACGATCCAACCATTCCATCCTCCAAGAGCTTATTACATATGCAAAACAAACTACAATTACAAAAGCATAAAATACTAAAACTCACTTTCGTAGGCATCATCTTTGTTTCATTTAGCGTATGCAACAAGCCTTAAACCCTCGGTATCCCGAGTGGATGAGTTGTAGTCTCGTGAGGGTTTTATCGAACACACCCACAAAGTTCAAAATAATTTTATTTTAAAAACACGTACTTATTTATTCTAGCGTACAAAAACTTTAAAAAATGCAAAATCATGTTTAGATTGGTAAATAATAATGCTCAATTATGTTATGAATGATACCACAAGACATTTAAACATATTCGATCTAAATACAAACACAAAAGAACAAATATACGAAAAGAAAAAAAAATGATTTTTTTTAGATAGATTGATCCAGCCAATCAGTTAGTGGATATAACCGATTGGTTTGGCTGGTTTCATTTGGGCCAAAAGATCCAACCGGATCGACTATGGGGGCTTGCTGATCTGCTAAAGTGGTTTTTCAAATTTATTTATTTATTATTTTTTTTTAACAAAACATGATTTTACTTATAAACCTTTATTGAAAAATTAAAACAAGAGCGTAGAAGGTCACGAACATGAAAATAAACACGAGTAAATAAAACACATAGACACATATTAGCTGAAGAACATTAAAAACATAAAGCGACACTTAAAACAAAGATAAACATAAACAAATAAAAGCACGATAATGAGAAAATGACAAGCACATAGACGCAAGCAAACACAATTAGTCACGTAACAAAAATCAAAACAAGACAATATAAAACAAGATAATCTTATTGAAACTTACAAAACTAATCTAGACAAGAATAACACGAACAAAAAGAAACAAAAACATGCAAGAGATCACAGAACAGATAAAACACAAAACTCACAAAACAAGAAAAACAAAAAGTTTTAAAAAATTGGGACATAAGCCTCCAACCGAATTTGATGACGTATAGGCCCAACAACGAAAAACCACAAGTATTGGATAGAAAATAAGCCCAATAACAAAATTGGCTGTAGTACGGGCTCAAAGACGCACGCAGAATACCCAGCGGACCAAACCTTTGGCTGCAGAAAGTGCTCTGTATCCGCATCCGCGATTACTACGGAACCTTACCCGACAAAGGTCCCATTCCGGCCACTAACTTTTATATGCGAGTTTTTAGAAAACCCTAGCATTTAGCCTCGCCTATAAAAGGGGTTTTAATCCTCTCACAAGGTACAACTTTCTCTCACATAATAACTCACACATCTTTATTATCTCTGACAAGAATGTATACTTACTCTCACGCCGGAGCTTAATCGTGGGTTCCGTCCCCACGGTAAGGCTAACGGTTTACTTTCACTTGTGTAGGGATTCAATCAATCACTAGGATTAGTACAAACTTAGCCCATCAACATCTTGTTGGTCCAACCCGACATACATCATACACTTATTCTAACCCGTCACACTTTTATACTAACAAGTTGGCGCCATCCGTGGGACAGTACACAATTCGTTCTCAAAAATATTCACCATGAGCACTCGGCTGGACCGATTCCGCCTCGCATCCATGTCTTGGTGTGTCGGGAAGGAAGATGATACATCCCGATGGAACTTGAGGGCCCGCGTCCGATGCCGCTAAGGAGATCTTGTTACAAGTATTACCATCGATCTTGCCAATTGTGATAGAGAGAATCAAGAAAGGACGTAAGAGAGAAGGTCAAAGCCGGAGGTCGTGGAAAACTTGGCTCGATCTTAGAAAAGCTTCAAAATTATGAATCGAGTGCCGAACGGATGAAAAGATTTGAGAAGAAAACTCGAGTCTAAGAAACGCGAGACATCTGAGAAGGCTCGACCGGAGAAACAATAGGTCTAGATCGCCCGACAAAGAAAGATATAGAGCAGAAGCGATATTCAAAGAGGCGAAATGGTGTATTTCATAGATTGGGAAGCAGGGATAGAGCACCTCAATGTATTCCGAGGACTCAAACGACCAACCACCACAGTCCCCAAAAGGGAAGGAAGCTACTACCATAGCTCTTATTAAAAGAATGAATCCACTTCCGAGCACGAGGATGGTAGGGTATCCACACATAAGATGGGTGGACCCTCAGCAGAGATAGATCAAAGAAACAAAAGTCAAGTCCGGAGGACGACTTAACAAGGCCATGGGTATGCAAGGAAACCGGCCCATTCACTCCACGCATTCGTTATTTTGACATACCAAAAGAACATGCATGCCAAATAACGTAAAGACATATGGCGGAAGTGGAGACCTGAAGACCACCTCAAGATTTTCCATACGACTTCAAAGGTAAGGCCATTTGGGCTATGCCAACACGGTGTCACATGTTCAATTCCACACTTACATGTTCCGCCGGTGTGGTTTGATGACCTTCCGCAAGAATCCGTTGGCGTTATGATGGTGCGAAATAAGCCTTCCTAGCCAATTTCCTTCAACACACGAAGTGCATTAAAGATCCCACAGAGCTTCATCACATTAAGCAAAAGGAAGGAGAATGTACATAAGACTTTGTACAAAGGTTCAAGGAAGAAACCAGGGATGTGAAGGGATCACCAAAAGTTATGAAAATCTCAGGATTCATGCACGGAATTACCGATCCAGAACAAATCAAACGACTACACGACAGGATTTCAAAATCAATGAATGAAGTAATGAATATAACCACATCTTTCCTATGGGGGGAAACAGCGGCCAGGAATAGAGAAAGGAGAAAGCTATGGATACAAATGTCGAGGAAGCAAAACATAGTCGGGCATCGACAAAATTCCAAAAGGGAGTTTAGGAACAGGCTTAGAGCAAGAGAAAAAAATGGCTTCCCCACCTCTCCTAAACCCCCAAGGGATGTCCCGGCACCGAAGAAAGCAAGATTTTCAAACTTACCTGCAACAACCCCAACTGAAGAAAAAAATAATGGCAAGTTCTGTGAATTCCATGGAAAAGCAAGACATAGTACGGCCGAATGTCTATATCTAAAAATGCAAAGAGAGGAAAGAAATAAAGGGAAGATGGTGGAAGAAAAAGAAGCACCTGGAAAAACCAAAGATTAAGCAATAAGAAAGCATGGAGGAAGAACAGAAAAATTCCTCAACTTCGTTTCCAACTAAAAAAATAAAATAATAATAATCTATACTACTTTATAATAGATTTGAGACTTGCTAAAAGAAGTAGTCTTAAAAATGTAAGACCAAAACCATTTCCTTAATAAAAAATAATAAGCCATTAGTCAATAACAATAAATAAAATAACAAATGGTCAATACATTAAAAGCCATGTAATAAAGAAAGGCTTTATAACCAAAAATTAAACATTGAACATTTATATAAATACTAGAATTTGAAAAACAAAACTACTATCTATTTACTATATCATTATTAATTTAAACATTTTGAAAAAAAATCTTAACTCAGAACCTAATATTAGAACACTACACACGTATGTTTGCACCATATAAAAGCCGAACCTTTACACATCTAAAAACACACACCAAACAAAGAAACAAAACCCACAAAAATATGTTCTTTACAACCTTAAACATAATTCTAACCGGAAAATATAATGACACGGTACCACTGCCAGCAATGTGTGGGTACAGTGGTGCCGCTAGTATAAATAATAATAAAAGCAAAGTGCAATGAGGAAACATCTCACACAACGGATGTCTTTGGAGAAATATAATATGGACATACAGCGGAAAGACCGCGTGGCCAAAACCATAATATCTCCTGCCAGATTAAGCAGCGGAAACACGCAAATGGTAGACGACGACGCAGACGGTGAAATCACAACTCCCGCGTGGCAGACGTAGTAAAGACCCACAACATGATCATAAATACCGGATAAAAGAAGAACACGAATATCCTCAAATAAATGAAAAGTCTTTATTTTAGCATTTTTACAAGCGATACGTATGGCCTAAAAATTCTTAATTAAGACCCCAAGTAAGAGGGCAAGGAATCAATGGTAGGTATAACAACAAAGGGAATGAATATCAGCAGGAAACCCTAGCTCCAAATACAAATGTTAAGAGCAACTTTGCCACCCTGGCATAACTAGCTCAAGTGAGTTCATTTGACAAAAGGTAGAAAACACATCACAGCAAACAACAGGGATGCTGCCTAAGAAATATATGGAAAAAATAACAAAGAGCAGAGGGCCACAACGAAAAGGAAGTAGGACATACTCAAGGTAACGGGTAAGGAAGCCCGTGAGCAGTCTGGAAAAAGAGATCTTACTTATCAAAAAAATAGCTCAGAAGAGTGAACAGAGGCTCACCAGGACACACAGGATCGCACTCGACGCGATTTATAAACGCTACAAAGGGAAACTAGCAACAGAATCAAGAAAAGCGCGCGGCTCCAGGGGAGTAAAGCCCCCGATAACACATGTTAACCCAGCCATTGTGGAACAAATTAAAGGATGAGCCTTATCCATATACCCAAACAAATTTACGTTCCTTCTCAAGAAACTTTATGTCAAATTTGACAGAGCAAGCAGACGCTCAGGCTACGAGCCTAGACACGTGACTCCCTACCAAACAGTAGATCAAAACTACTGCTCATGCGTGCAGAAACAGTAAAATCTCCACTATAAATACACACGAAAAAAGGGAAAAGGCAGAAGAACCAAGAAGAAAAGAATCACCAATTAACACCAAAACCCTTGACATAGTAACCACACACGAGGAACTAAAAAAACACTTCGAAAGAAGCTGAAGATGTTATTCAGAAGCAAAACACGCTTAGTGGCATGTCACTAACGATTTTCATTGGTTGTTCAAGCTTAGCGTGAGGTTAATGTGGCACGTCAGTCACATTCCATTGTACTTATTTGGTTGATTGTTAACATATTTTACGAGGGTGAATCCCTTTTACCAAAAAAAACAAGAGCGTAACCCCTATTCAATAACAACATGCCATTCATCTGCGATCATTTCTAGAAAACTTATGAATCACTCAAGCCTTTACCCCCATGATGAAAAAACCAAAAGAAGACAAAAAAGCCAAGCGGATACTCACGTAACCCAAAGCTGCTCTTAATGACTATTAATAATAATTAGTCGCTCTTACATGACGACTAATAACACACCACCACAATCCCCTACAAAGTCCTTTCACTCAAACCCCCTTCTATGACATCTCCTAGCACCTTTTTAAGCAATATGGTGAACTCCGACGGGGGAGTCTTATTCACAATTAGACTCTCGATAGAAATTCGGAAAATAGATGGTTCAAGTTCTCCCTAGTTAACCTTGGTATTAACCAGGGGAAGGAGGAACGATGGTAGTTTGGGGGTACCGAAGGGAGTGATAGAACGTGGAAAGGGATTGGTCCTTAGGGAAGGGCAAAAAAGAGTGTTAGGGGCAATGAATTGCATAAGGCGGCCCCTAACTAATAAGAAGCTTCCCTTACAATGTAAAGAAACAAAGGATGAAAACAATGCCTTCATTCTTCTTTTGTTATAGCCCGGCCTGCAAGCAAGACTACAGTCTACCAACTCAGGTATAATGGGTTGGAAAGACTGGGTCAAAGCCAAGATGACAACCTTGTGAAGGTCGGGATAAAATAAAATGATACGCGGCTGTAAAAAACTACTTGCTAACATCAAATAATCATGAATATTAAGTGTCCTTGTCCCCTGATAATGCTCGTATTTTATATCATTTATATGGAATTACGCTTGTTTTCCTCTATATTTAACTTTCAGGTAAATTATGAGCATTGGAGCTAATGAGACGCAAATTTGGAGATTTTATTGAAGATATATGATAGTATGCTCATTTTGAAGATGTTACGGCATAACTCTCCTCTCACATTACGCTGTAACAGAAGCGTGCTCAGAAAACCAACTCAACTGAAGTTTATGGCGTAACTCCCTCATAGGATTACGTCGTAACTAATTAGGTCAAATGATGTTCCGCGCTGCTGCAAGCTACGCCATAACTTATTCCACAATTACGGAGTAATCACGATTTATTGAAGATACGGCGTAACTCATTCCTGATATTACGTCGTAACCAGCTTTTCCAGAGCAAATTACAAAGAAATGGATGTTACGGCGTAACTCTCAACTTAAGTTACGCCGCAACCAGATCTTGCCTATAAAGACCACCCAAATTCCAATATTTCTATTCATCCACTTCACACACCAAATCAGAGAACGTGAGTAGAAGGTTGAAGGCAGATCTTAGGGAGCATGCAAAGCCATCTCCAAGGGAGAAATCACTCCCCTACGATAAGCATTAGCATTTTATCAATTCATTTACTTTCTATTCATGTATTTCAATATGTTAAACATTGAATCGATTGTTTTAGTTAATATGAGCGGCTAAGCACCTCTGGTGCTAGCCTAGTTATGATTCCTTGATTGTTTTGTTTATGTTTACATTGCTTCCATTATAATTGTTTCTAGTGTATGCATGCATAGTTTGTTGTAACTACCCTTGTTTGGTAGTTTTGAATGGCGGTAATGGCTAATTACTTAGGAGATATGACCAATGACCCTAAGTAGGTAGATCGAGTGGGAAGGGTAAGAATTGACCAACCGGCGACCCTTCTTCGCTTATGCGATTGACCAACTGATCACATACGGTTTCGATAAACTTAAGAAGTTAGGGATGAGTGTTTAAGATGCTAGCGCCTGGGCACTCCTTATTATGAATCTTGCATGTAGCGGTACTTAATGACTTGCCTTAGGGGACTAAAAACAACTGGACTTTCGAGGGGTCACCCGATGATCTCCGGTGGAAACCTTTGCTGATAGGTTAGGACAAACTAACCAAATGCTTTCCTAGCGACTTTTACCCCCACTTGAAGCAATTGGAAGTAATTAAACATAAACTTAACATGATAGGAAGATTAACTAGGTTAGCACACTTCTCCTCTATGATCACAACCCTCGCCTTTACTTGCTATCTTTTATTTTCTTGTTTTAGTTATTAATTAATCATTTCAACCTTAAAATCTGTGACACCTAGACTTAGTTAAAATCCGCACACATAGCTCTTGTGACGACCTCGGTTTTACCGAATACTACACTACACATGACCGGGTACACTGCCCGTTAGTGCATTAGGGTAGACCATAGGTATAACGAGACTTTATAAATATTAAAACATGGTCAGTAAAACCTGCATCAAGTTTTTGGCGCCGCTGCCGGGGAGTTATATTAGGATTTTCATTAAGTCTCTCATTTTTTTTTTTAAATTTTCTCAATTTCTCACGATCTTTTTTAAAGTTTCAGGTACTATGGAAATTGTTAACATTGATGACCTCACTCTTGAGGAATATTTGGCGTTGACAAGAGAAGAACAAGGGTTGGGGCTCGTAAGACCGGCGATTGGAGCTAACGTCCGTTTCAAGATTAAAGATCATTTTATGAGGGAGCTTCGTGCTAACCCTTTTTCAGGAAACAGGGACGAAGATGCGTATGAGCACATTGAGAATGTCTTGTACATCGCAAGCCTTTTCAACATTCCGGGTGTATCTCATGATGTTGTTATGCTAAGGGTTTTCCCCATGACTCTTACTGGGGGAGCAAGAAGATGGATCGAAAGATTGCTCGCCAGGGCAGTTAATACACGGGCTCTACTAAAAAAGCACTTCATCTAAAAATATTGTCCTCCGTCTTTGGAAAACGGATATGGTTGTTGAGATGGCCAATATGACCAAGGCTACCCCCTGGGAATCACGGGTGGTATTTGTGTTAAGGTAGACAGGTTCGTATCTGCTCCCGAATTTGTGGTTATCGACATGGAGAAAAACATGCGGGAACGTTTAATTCTTGGTAAACCGTTCCTTGACTCATTTGGATACTATAGTGACATAGTAGAATTTAAAATGGACAAAACTTTGTGTCATGAGCCGGATGAAATAGTGGAAAATGAAGATTCAAAGGAGGCTCAAGTTAATTGTTCCGGTAGGTTTCCTCCTTCATATTTTGGCCATTTACAAGGAACCGAGTCTAGTGATGACGACAACAATGAAGAAGAAGATGATGATATCCGACCTTCCGATCCTGATATTGTTGTTACGGGAAAACTTCACTGTTGTGCTCCTGAAATTTCTTTGATTGAGGGTTCTAAAGTGACATTGCCTACGTGTTCTCCGTTTCTCAAAGCGATGTAATGGGGAGGACAATTTCTCATTCGAAGGATAAAAAGGCGTGAGAAGTTTGGTGGTGCTGGGAAGACGAAAAACTAATCAAGAAGCGGTGGATTCAATGTAACAACGCGCATTTTTCGGGTTACTTTTCATATTTTTGAAAAGTTACTATTTACTTTTACTATTCACTTTCACTATTCATCCCGTAAAATTTTTATTTCATATTCTCATAAGATAAATTATTTTAGTAATAACCTGAGAGTTCGACAATCGTTAGATCATTTTCGCAAAAGGTATTAAGAAAACATCGTCTTAAAGTTTCGTTTTGGTCGGAGCACCATTTCAACATCCCGTGCATATCGAAAACCAACTAACTATTCTCTCTCCCTGGTGGCGATTTCTAACCCTTACTAGGCTAAATCGTTCTTCATCAAATCTTCCCTATTCCTATTGATTCTTGTCTCGAATTGATTCTTTTCAGTTCCTTGCTGGTTCATTAGGGGTGGGTTAATTCTGGTGATTCGTTTTCTTAGGGTTTTAAATCGCCACTAGGCTTTTTTATCGCACCTTATTCTGATCATTGTTAAGTCGGTTTTAATTCACTTTACATATTTAAGGGTCGATCTCATCCATCTTTATGCGCATAGTTTAATCAATTGCTTGGTTAAAGTGCTTCACTCGTTACGATCTCAGTTCTTGGGTTTCGTATTTAGTGTGCAAAGATTGGTAGGGTGGTGTTGGTGTTGTCGAAACCCTTGTTATTTTTGTGCTCTCATTTTTAGGGTTTCGGCAAATCTGCTTTGTTCTAATCGTTTTCGAGGATTCATCATTCAAGTCGGTTTGATTATCTTTATGATTTTTAGATCGATCTCTTATTCCTGATACGATGTGTTGGTTTGTAAACCCGTTCTAGGGTTTTATGGGTGTTCGCTAAAAGTTATCCCGTTTTAGGGATTGGTTTGTGATTGCAAGTTCTACGCTGATTTTAGTGATTATGTTTGGGGGTTATGAGAGAGATGTAAGTCAAGTTGTGAGGGTTCCTTGTTCAAAAAACCCTTGGCTTCGTTCCAAGACCTGCTGCTCATGTTGAATAATAATTGACACTACTCGGTCTTGTTATTGATGTTGATGTAAGTCAAGTTTTAGGGATACTTGTTCTAAAACCCTTGTCGTCGTTTCAAATTCATGTTGCTGATTTATAATCTGTTATTTTGATCGATGTTGCTGGTTGAATTGGAAGTTAGGGTTTGTTTTAAACCTTTGAAGTCGTCTTGATTATTCAGACCTGGTGGCATATGGTACTATTCGTTTTGATTTGGTCTATAATACGATGGTTGGAAGTTAAGGTTTTTGGAAACCTTAATGGAAGTTAGGGTGTGAATCACCTTATTGTTCGTTCTTGATTCGTATTACGTACAGGCCTGATGGTATTGTGATCTATTTGGTATGATTGGTCTAGTATACGATGGGATTGGAAGTTAGGGTTCGCTAAGACCTATGATCGTTACATCTGTGTTATTTGGTGCATGGGATTGAATGTTTTACATGATTCGTTGCGATGATCTTGATCGCTATGGATGTTAAGTTTCTAGGGTTCTTATTCAAAACTCTAGGTTTCGTTGTTGGTTGCATGATCATGAAGGTTTTGTTTGTGGGTTTCTTTGGTACTACAAACAAATGTTATGTTGAAGAATGCTTGGATGGTCTTTCATTGGATTCTTCATGGAAGTTAAAGTGGACTACAATAGTGATATAGAAGGCTCAAGTACTTTTCTTGAGTAGTATTGTATAATTTTTATGTACTTTGTCATTATTGGTAGGGTCATTTTATTGTAGGTTATAAGAATGGTGTGTCATTCTTATATTCGAGTCTGTAAGTGTCCTAAGGGACTGAGATGAAGGAACTCACCTTCATCCTTTGGACCTCAACGTTTTTTGGAGTAATATATTTTACCGGGGTGAATTAACCCTTTTACCCAAAAAAAGAAAACCAACTCTGACAATTTTCCCCACATCAGATTAATTTTTAGATCACTCATAATTAATTGGAGAATTTTTAAGATTTCTTTTAAATGTTACCAAATAAACCACGAAATCAGACGAGACTAAACTTGCGTTTTAAACAAATCTACGTAGACCGAGACTTAACCATTTATGCACTGTATTTTCTAAGATGTTTTGACACTTTTACATTTTTGGAAAAGTCAAACATATTTCCCTCCTCCTTTGACCATAAAGAAATTAACCTTGTACGTTCTACCTTTTTCTTAAATCGCGTAACTTTTTAAACTTCACGAATAACTGTTAAGTTATCCCACGTATGACGAAAACCATATTTTGACATCTCATATCACTTATAGACTAATTTTAGTCTACTTTAAATAAATTCACGGTCATTTCCACGAAACCTCGTTCTTTCTCGATAAATTGCATTTTACGCGTTTTTGATTCGTGTTTCCGACTTTAAGCGCGTTTTGCACCCAATAAGACTTATCACTCATTTTTTTATTTTTAGATGGAGTATAATGATGAGTTTAATCATTTCTAAAACACTGATTTGGGTCGTTCATATCATAAAACCATCATATCTTCCATAATTTGATCTATAAACTCCAAGTTTATGCAAAGAAGTTTCAAGTAGTAAGTTACTACATCAAATCTCTAGCAAGTTTAAGTGATCTTCTTGAGTTTAGATCCACTCAATTCACTTAGTACTTCATCACCAACTCTTCAAGATTGCTGGGTGCCAAGGTCTAGAAAGCTAGCTCAATCCGAAGTCCTAAGTGTTCAATCAAAGTCCTATCCTTACTAAGTTACTCATTTCTTAATTGAAAGCCAAAAGTTGTAAGCAACTAATCACCACCATCATCTCATCTTTATTATTCATAATCTTAACAATTTCATGCTATATATATAGTTACTATGTTGATTCATGATGTACATATACTCAATCACATGTTTTAAGTCACATATTGTCGTAAAAGTAACAAACTAGTAAACTAGTCATATTCTACACATTTGAAACCATTAAAACCAGTCACATATGGACTTTCTAACTTACATACTATGGTAGAAAAGATAAAAGGAAAACGTAGCAATTTGAATCACCTAAAGCAGTACACGAGTCAAAAGATCTGACCAAAAGAAGTTAGCAAAACCAAACGCCGAAAGCGCCAAATTGAATCATGAGGTGCATCCGTTTTGAAAGCGGGTACTTACAGTACGAATCATCAAAAGTTAAAGCACGAAGTTGTCCGAACGACGTTTTCCTTCAATAGCCAAGAAGATCGGACCCTGAAAACGCATAAATAGGCCATTATCTTTCAAAAACTGAAACTGCCCTATATATAGTCTCACGACTATACTTTTGTCACAACTAAAAGCAAACCAAGAGGCCTAATGGCCATAAGCCAAGACAACGGCTACGGCTAAGGTCAAAGCTGAGTCTCAAGACCATGGTAGTCAAGATCAAAGCCACGTCAAGCCCATGGCTAAAGCCTAAAGGCTTATTTACCCAAGACCGTTAACTAAGGTGATCATATTTATGAAACGACAAGAACTTGTAAAAACATGATAAACTTATTTATATAACAATCTTCACTCAAAACATATGTTGTATCTACTAAGTGCTACAATGGTAGGGAGCTTCATGTGAGGGTTTCATTTGAGTAAAACGTGATCGACGAGTTCTTTGATTCACGATTTAAAGTGTCCTAGCTCTCGAGCGTTCTCGCATGACCTCTCGATTTATGATGGCGAACGGTAGTACGATATCTATAAACTAAATCGTTTCACAACTAGACCATTTCTATAAACGACATACACAAAACCTTGTACTACATCATGATCAACATAGAGGCGATATAGGCTTGTTATCTCTTTCGCATCATTATTTCAAACCTAAGTCGCAACATCCTATTCTAGGTTGCTCGTAGAAGTTCTCACGGCATATCCATCATTCTCATTATACATTTGATATCATTTACTCGAGGTGAGTTCATAGCCCACTTCTATTACTTAATTGTTTTACAAACCCTTGGGGAGATACATGCTTTATTTTTAAACCGAACACATTGCTTTGAAACGTATGCTTATCTCGAATGTATTATTTGCACTAAGTACCACTATTGCCAAACTTAAGTCCCTATTATCATGAACCATTAATCACTTGAGTGAGCGTGAATAATGTGGATAGATCTATCGATTGATTTAATCCCGCTTGTTTGACCAAGTCCGTAAACAAACGCACTCTATTTGAAGAACCATAGGTTTATTGGAAAATTACCTATTAGGGCAACTGTTTGACCAAGTCCTGGCAAACTATTATATCAATTTCTATTGACAAGCTGTTAACATTTTTGGTATCATGAGCTTAGTGCAATAATATCTGTTTTGTTTTCAACATTATGGGTGTAGAACAACGTAACCCACACAAACATTATGTGTTCAACTGATTCCCTAAAATCTATGAATTTCACTCAACCTTTGCATTGACAGTTTTAAGCATGTATTCCAGGTCCATAATGTACGAGGCTGGCACGGAGGAGCACGGATACTCAAGAAGGCTATAAATTTTATTATCATTCAAAAACCCATTTAATGTATTTTGTAAACAATGGAACCAACTGGGACTTCATCTTTATAAACTCTGATATTTATATAAATTGAATGATAAACCTTTTAAAATGACTCAATTAGAGTTCGTTTTCTATTGTTATGACTGTTGTGCCATGAAGTAACACCCAGTTTGAATTCCGCTGCGTACCATGAAATTGGGGGTGTTACATTCAAGGACACGATATTTTGAACGATTGGTTCACTGAGGTCGATTGGACTCTTCATTTTTACGAAACGGCTATGATGTCTGATGAATTCACCAGAGCATGGCCTACGTGCGACCTCAACCGGAAAATTTGCGATAGAGGAGAATTCCTCGATCCCAACTGGCTCA
This sequence comes from Chrysanthemum lavandulifolium, assembly GCA_022545495.1. NCBI lineage: Eukaryota > Viridiplantae > Streptophyta > Magnoliopsida > Asterales > Asteraceae > Chrysanthemum > Chrysanthemum lavandulifolium. The sequence continues at coordinate 131,704,509 of CM040238.1, forward strand.
AACGCAAGGAATGGGCGTGCTTTGACGAGGAAAGGAGAATGAAAGTCGGATACAAGGGAATCTCATTTGAAAATTGGTTAAAAGTGAAGTTTGGAGCTGTCAAGCTAAAATGGGAAGTCGAGGCTAAATTTCGCTATGAATGGGCGAAAGCTAATTTTTTGCAAGAAAATCGATACTCCTTGACCCCAATTATTCCTCCATGTGTTTGGGACCAGCCATCCTCGAACAAAAAAATAGCTAAGGAAGTTGGCCAAGTCTAAAGGCCGCCATAAAGACACGAGGCCTTGTGTCTAACTTAAAGACTCGTAAATAAAGAAAAGTTCTCTTTCGGGAAACAACCCGAATTATCCCTTTCATTTGTTTTATTTCCATTTCTGTTGGGTTTTGTGTTTTTAACCATTTTTTTGCAGGAAAACGGAGAAAAGTTGTTGCACATCTTTGACGGGGACCCATCTGTCACGATTCTGGCAGAACTCATTCTTATGGTTACGCCGTAACATAATTTTGCGATAGTTTCTAGCATTATTAATTATGGCGTAATCCCATGCAACGGTTACGCCGTAACTACACTCTTGTAGTGTATGCCTGGTTTTGCTTTAATTACGGCGTAACTCCTTATAAAAGTTACTACATAACTATCCTCTGTAACACTTCTTTCTTATTAAACACAATAACCTTGTATTAGTTTTTACATGAACTTTGTGGGTATGTTCCCTGTAAGCCCTCACGAGACTACACTCGTACACTTGGGACACCAAGTGGTTTAAAAGGCTTGTTGCATACGCTAAATGCAACCGTGATTCCTACGAAAATGAGTTAGGTTTCTTTTTCATTTTTCTTTTTTTTTTTTTTAGAATTATGCTTGTCGGTAGTGTGATTTCAGGGATGGAAGTTTGCTCGTGGATGCTTATGCGAAGGCACAATTCTTTTTGTGGGCCTTCTTGCTTTTTGGAGCAACTTTCAGGGAAGTTCTCGCTCTAATTCTACTTTTCTCTTCACCTTTATTTAACGCTTAGTACAAAAGGGACTTTGTACATTTCAAGTGGGGGGACGGGAGTAGAATTGTCTCTTGAACTTTATTTTGCCCTCGTTTTCTAGTTTATTTTGAAAAATTATGCCATTTTAAAATTTTGACATGTTTTTCTTAACCTAACTAGATTAGACCTTAGCCGAGCACATTATTTTTTTTGGGTAAAGGGAGTAATCCGCACCGGTAAAATACTATTAACCAAAATTTAGTACAATGGAATGTGGTCGAAATACCACATTAACCTCAAGCAACCGCTTGAACTATTACAAAATCATTTATGACAGCCATAAATGAACAACTAGCTACCAACAACTAGGACTACTAGCAAACATCATAAAAAACACGCCAAACAATGAACCAACAAACAAAGGTTACTTCCTAGCACGACCTTGGAGCTTGAAATCATTAAGCTGCCCCGGAAGATCGTAAACGTGAGCCGCATAATCATCAGAAAAATAATCTTCTAGCTCACCTCCACCAGAGGATGAAAAGTAATTTCCTATGTTATCATTCGGCTCATAAACCTCATCCTCATCACTGTTAGAATCAACCACTTCACCCACTTTAGAAAATGGGTTACCTCTCTTAGTTGAAGTAGTCGAAGATGGAACAGAAGAAGACTTAGACGGCTCTCCTTGAGCCTTTGGGTCCGTGTTACTACTCCGCTGATCTTGTATTCCCTTACCACTATTATCATCTCCCATAATGTCCTCATCCACCAATGAATCCAAAACACCAAAAGAATTAGTAGCCTTAACATTCAGACCAGAATTAGCATTAGAAAAGGAGCCGCACCGATCCTTAAGATTAGACTTCGTCCTCGTGCCACTAGAGGATGTCCCTCTGAAGATGAAGCGCCTTTAACTCGACCCACCTTTAGGCTCCCAACGATAATGAAATGCAACCTTTGGTTTAGAATACGAATACCATCAATATGCTTCTCTTTACTACCTTGCTTCCCTTTTTCACGCTTGTCGACCTCCACAAAACCGTCGTCATCAACAACTTGATTAACATTAGCCGTAAAATTTTTAGGACAAGCATCATCCTTATGATCAAAGATCTTACACTTATCACACCTAGGGGGCTTCCATTCATATTCTACATCGATCTGTTCCAAAGAATGCCCATTTCCATTAGGAAACGGGATAGCCACCACCAACGAATCCATTAACTGGTGAAGAGAAGATACTTCCACAAGTTCCCGAGCATAAGAATTTCTACCCCATGACTTAATGCACATAGTACTCGTATATGAATCCAACCTGATCGGACGACCAATTTGTGTAGTAATTAAACTCAAACCAACATCCGAATACGCCACAAGAGGAACATTATGCAATTTTACCCATACCGAATGTAGTAATATCATCTTTTTAAGCTTGGAATTCGCGTCCATAAGTTCAAGATTAGTGGCACAAGACGATTAACCACGGACCGATTCAAGGACTTGATCCATACCTTCCTTGGTAGCGAATTGAAAAGGAAGAAACCGTTGTTCAACATAACCCGCTCCAAGCCAAATTTCGCCCAAGTATTCTTCACATAATTTTCCACGAAAGGGAAAGCAAGACGTTTCCCTATAAAGTAGCCATACAGCGTATGAGCAAATCGAGAAGACACCTCATCAACAGCTTGTAACGGAATAGTCACATGCGCACCCTCAACTCTTTCCTCATTACGCATCTCAACAATGTTAACAGGCTTAGGTGCCACTTTGCGCTTAAACATAGCAGCATAGGATTTAGGAACCTCATTACGATTATTAAAAGTTGTAGCATCATTTGATGCATGTGACGTTTTTCATGCATCCCCAGCAGTAGCCCCATCCATAGTAGTACCATTAATATTACTTGTTTTCACTTCCTCTCTAGTCAAATCCACATTATCACTTGTAACAGTAGTATCATGTAATCCAGGAAACACATTAGATTGGTCATTCAAATTCTCACAATACATAGTATTATCTGAATTCACCTTATTCCCAACCATAGTACACGGATCGCCTTTCTCACCCAAATGAATCCCATCCTTATTCAAACCAAAACGCACCATTATTAATAGCAAGAACTCGCGAATAATCACCATACCGAGTATCCTTAGAGTTCTCATTAGACGAGGAGGAATAATGTTATGTTTGCTTTTTCAAAATTGATTTCAGAATGGGAGCGTCCCCAAGCAATGTCGACCTTTTAGCATCAGCAACATCCCCAAAAGAAGTCTTAGAACCCTTGTTATCAGTTACCTTAAATGATTCCATAACCAAACCAAAAAAACGATAAAAAAAACCCTAATATGCGAAACCAAGAACAGCCACCACAAGCAAACGAACCAAAAATCAAACCCTAACGAGGGTTAGACAACACGAGCAGGACAATGCTTCTCACATGATTACAGTGATAAGACAATCAATGCATAGATGAATAAAAATTGGTTAACAATTGGCGAAACCCTAAAATTCAGAACCGAAACCCTAATACAAAACCAATCGCGCCCTAATAAAGAATCAACAATATGTAACTAATACAAAGATTAATCCACAATTGTAGAAACGTTATAAGAGGTAGAATCAACCTAGATAAGGAGCAACGATTTGGGGAAGGAGAGGAGAGCATGGTCGCCAAATCGCCTTTAGGGTTTTTTTTCGTTCGTTTATTATATGAATCAGGTTCTTGAAAATGGCCCTTGGATCCAGCCGAGCACATTATAACCCATGTTTTCCAAATTTTACCCAAAATCCACTAAATTATGAGTGTGTCGGTAGCTTGTAAACTTTAGAACTTGGCCTTTGCATCATTTCGAGACCATAGACGAGGTATGTTGAGTTAGCTCGATGTATTTGGACTTTTCAGTTTAAGAAGGCAGTATTATAGGATTATCACCCAAATAGTCTTTCATTGTGTGACTATCGATTAGTCACCTCGACTTCTCGACCCCCATGTTAAACCCTTGTTGCACTCACCTTTAGTGAAAGATACCCCTAGATACACCCATCTGAGCCATTCCCTTCATTTTTTTCACCCAACATATTGTTTCGTTACACCCATACACCTTAGCCTACCTTGTAGTCTTTATTTGTAATTGGGAAGTCATTGTTTGCCTAAGTTCAAGGTTCAAGTGGAAAGGTTCGGGAATCACGCTTTCGTCGACGACATATTCTTAAAGATCATTGAAGACCCCTTAATTTCTCATTGTTCATCTCAAGTTGGGGGATGTTATGTTTTGTTATTATGTTTATTGAAAAAAAAAATGATGAAGTAATTCGAAAAAAAAAAAGTTATTTTTTTTATTGTAAAGTGCGAAGTTATAAGCACTATGTTATGAGCTTCTTATAGATTTAGTATCGAGGAGGCCACCTCAGTCACTTTTGAAGAATGGAGTTGGTAATGTGCCCATCATGACATCCTCTAATGGCACATCTACCTTGGTATTATCATGATCCGGTTTCTAAACTTCGAAACTTGAACTTTGGACGAACGGTAAGTGGTGATGACTTGGTTATAAATTTTGTTAGGAATTGGAAATTCCATAAGGAAGTGTCGGTCACCCCAATTATATTCTAGCATATATTAGCTCGTAGACATATCGTTATTTACGTGATTTAGTAGTTAATTAGTTAGTTATTATCTTAGTTTAGTTTAGTGCAACACCGTGGAGGAAGGACGGGTCTTTACCCACTATATGCCTGGTCTACAGTCCGACAGGAGGACGTATTCTTTGTAACTATAAATACCTCTTCCATCCTTGGAAGGGGTGGAGCTTCTTTCAATCTAACCTTTTCCTTTTTGTTTTAACTCTCTCTCAAGAACTCCCTCTCCTCTCTTAATCTCTTTAAACATGGCATTCATATACTATCATAATCTTAGACCACCAGAATCATCAAACAACATAAAATATACGATCCTACAGATGGTACCAGAGCCTAGGTTGTGTTGTACTTGATGATTCGTATGGTTATTATGCTAATTTATGATGGCGAGTGATTCGTTGATGCGGTTTATTGCGGTTTTGTGATATTTTGATGTGGGTTGTTGCTGGTCATAACATGTTGTTGTTGTTGATGTATATGTGGTTATATGAGTTATCTAAGCAGTTGTTCTTAAGCAGCTTTTTATGATAGTGTCAAATCTGCTTCTAAACTGTTTTATGCTTGCTTATCGATGCGGTTTGTCAGTTTTCTGGATGCGATTTGTGCTTATATGATGTTTCATCTATGCGGTTTGTATTAATGATAATGGTTCTATCATGCGGTTTGTCAATAAACTGTCCAGATTCGATGTATCCTGGTATGCGGTTTGTGAGACACTTCTTCAATGCGGGTTGTCAACAAATGTCTGATGCGTTTTGACACATTGGTTCACATGCGATTTGTGTTAACGAGAAAAGACGTGGTTTGACTTTTGAGTCAACTGTGATTTGATTAAGTCAACTACGACTTGTCACAATCTGTTGACTGCGACTTGTCACAACTTGTCGCGACTTGTCTGTTGTGACTTAGCACTCATCTTGAATGCGGTTTGTCAGTTCTCTAATCTGAAGCGGTTTGACAATGAAAGAGATGAGGCGGTTTGTTGACAAGATTATATGAAGAAGAAAACTCATGACTGTTTTCACCCTTGGCTAACCAAGTATTCCAATCACATACAAGACGCTACAACCAGCTGTACACATCTCTAATTTGGATCTCAGTCTCGCCTCGTTTTGCATTGAATCTCTTTTGAGAAACCAAGATCTTTTAGATCTTTGCAAATACAAATGTGTCATCACAGATCCGTTTCAAGAATGAACAATACATACTCGAATCAACCATCATCTATTAAGAAGACTCGAACTTAAAAGAAAGAGTACATGATCTCAGTTTGCTTCTATTCGTGTTAAACCTTTACAGATTTTCATTCTCACGAATGGAAATAAAACCATCATCGATCTACCTGAATGTATGGTAACTAATTGATATCAGTGTTGATTCGTGTGATATACAAGTTATATCAAGAATATCAAGGGTCCATATCATGATTCTAACTCATCATTAATACTATTTTGAAGACAAAGCTTCATTGGTTTTCGAATTTAAAGATTCGGAGATGTAACATTTATGTTAGTCTCCTTTCTTTGTTTCGATTTTTTTATGCCACTCAAGGTCAAAGCTACAATAGCTCAAACAAGAACTGAAAACGTTTGTGACAATATTAGAAATTTAAGAAATGAATATAACAACTTTATTAATTCATTTTCTCGATTCGTTTTAATTTCATAAACAAAATGGACCGAAAGTTACCTACCCAAGACCTTCATGGATAGTGAAGCTTGAACATCATCTCAAAACCATCCCTGTGGCTAAGACGATTCAAGAGCCTCAAGCCAACCCTGTGGTGAGGACATCATGAAAGTACTAATGATTTAGTGGGCAGATTCGATTGTTGAAGTACTCGAATATAAAAGTTGGTTTGTTGTGACAATATGATAATTATGTGTTGTGAGATTGAGATATATATTGATATGAATCATTTTGATGATTGGTTTACGTGTGGGGGCTGATTTCTTTGTATTAGGGTTGGATGGTGTGAGTATGTTTAGGAGAAGAGGCGGATATGTGAGATAAATTAGGGTTGTTGAGTGGTATGTGTGCCGTTAAATACCCCCAAATATTAGGGCTTCGCTGATTCTTGACTTACATTGGAAGTGGACTTGACAATATAATTTACGGGCCAAGCGTTTTAGTATATGGGCCGAAGGTATTTATTGGACGAAACATGGGTCAGATTGGTTGTGGGGGTTGTGAGATGGGCCAAACATTACACATGATCACACAGTTTGTCTACACTTTGGATATTAAACGTTTTATTTTATCGTGGGCCGTGTAAAGGAAGGATTGGACCTGAAATGCTATTAAGCATATATGGGCTTAGACCAGTTTTTGAGAAAGATTAGTATTATGGGCCAATGCTTAGGGTGACAAACTTGGGCTTGGTGCATGTAAAGTTGGGTCGTGTGTTGTTTGGGCCTGTAAGTTGTTTGGGCTCTGCTAAGTTGTGATGTTATTTGGGGCTTGTAATGAATAGAAAGGACCGGGTAATATCCGTTTATAAATGATTTGGGCTTTGAAGATGTAATACCACTTATAGGCATGGACGGATTTATTCTATAAATGATTTTTGACATAGACCAAGTTTGAGTATTCATGGGGTTTTTGGTATGCGTTTTATTGTATTCTGAGATTTGATCATGAGATTTGTTGATGAGATTTGTGCTATGAGATATGATGATGAGAGTTGTTATGTTAAGCAGATTGGTACTTTGGTGTATTCATTTCCACGAAGGATATTTCATCACAGCTTGAATTAATGATTGGACAATGTTGACTATGAGGTTGTTTGGACAGTATTTCTTATTTGGATTTGAAGTGAGGTTTTCGTATGCGTTTACTTATCTCGCCTTCTTTCTTTCTACCCTTCCACGAAGATGACTTGTTTGGGCATTTATTGAGTGTGATAAAGACTTGGCTATCGGTGTCTCACGCATGATTGAGGATATGTCAAGAGGTTTTGTACATTGGGTACACCGTTTCTTTTCACAAGGATCAAGACAAGCTTAAGTAACAAATCTGGGGAATTCTACTTCATGTTCAAGTTTGGTATATCGAATTTACTTTAGCAAATGGTCACAGCAATTGCCGACAGAATTCGTGAATGATGTGTTTACCAAAGGGTTTGTTGGATGAGATGTGATCGGCAATTCCCATGTGATATTCGACGCCACAGAATGTCAATGATACTTCACAGTCTAAGCAAAATCCTTTAAGAATCTTCAATGTCTTTCATGATTTTTCAAGATGTTTGCTTATGACAAGAACTTCTCGTGCAAATGGTCGTACACGTTATGATGCTTCCGAAAGTTCGAAACTATCATGGGGGAGAAACGTGTACTTTGATGTTATGGTCAACCTTCAGAGGGAAGTAGTGTATACTACTTGACTTAGTATGGTTTGTGAAGTTGTCTACATATGGGTAAAGAATTGTTGATGATGGAGAAGAATCGATGATGAACCGCTACATGATCCCCTAAAATAGATATTCACCAAAACCAAAGTTGTCATAACACATTCAAGCTAACATTGTTTACGGTTTAGTCTTGATTTTGTAAAATCCCGCGAAAGAATCTATTTCTCGATTTAAATCATAGACATGTAAAATCCCGTGACAATGGAAACATCCTGGTAATAGTAAAGTGCATTTCCGGATCTATCTTATGGTTTATTCTTGGTTTTCTAAAATCCCGCGAAAGAAACTATTTCTCGGTTTAAACCATAGAATTGTAAAATCTCGTGATGATGGAACCATCCTGGAGAAAGGAAAGTGTATTTCGGGATCTTATCTGATGTTGGTGCTACGGTTTCTACTTCGAAGAATGGATAAAAGGGTGTACATCATGAATTGGGTGATTGTTTGGATATTCTTCATGGCAGTTTGGTTATTACAAGGTTTTACTGGGTCATGTGCTTTTAACTATGGTCGGGATGAAACCATTATCATAGTTCACTTAAAACGTCAAAGGAGGCTGTTAATACAAATAAACCGTAAAAACGTTTATTTATATTTTACGATCTTCTAATGTTTTGTTGATAACAAACGTAAAATCATTTTAACGAAACAAATAAAATACGTAAATGGTTTGAGCTAATAGTTTCTAACATACTTACGTTTTCACATAAAACACTAAAACAAGTATAAGTGATTTTATGATTTAATATTACATATGTACAACAACTAGTGTTTACATATTTGGGTAAAATATACACATAACTAGTATGTAGTATATTGGGTAATATAAATGGGTAGAAACTTAGTATCATAACCCATTGACCAAATACATTGAATGTAGTTGGGTACAACCCAAATTCCATGACCCATGGAGCTTGACCCATAACCCATTGCATGACATCATGCTTATATCATATATGGATAATATCCATAACCTATGGTATTGACCCATACCCATGTGACTAGGTGCATTGCACTCAAAACATACATTGTATCTAGTTAGAGACCCATGGGTCAACCCATGACCCATAACCAAAATACCCATGGGTAAGAGGAGTCCCACGGATCCCTAGCTACGCTAGACGGATCCTTGGGAGGGATCCGTGGGATCCGGGAACAGAGACATTTTCTCTATAAATAGTGAGCCATTTCTTCATTGTTTCTCACCCTTTCTCACATACTTTCCCTTGAGTTAAAACTCTCTAACCCCGCATCCAAGTGATCTATGTTTGTAGTTTTGTTTTGTGTGATCCTCTAGGTTCCTCTTAAAGGCGAGATCACCACCTTTGAAGTGAAGCAAGCTCAAGTCCATGAGTTGCCATACTTCCTCATCATCAAGACCATCAAGTCCTCTTGTTGATGATTCTTTTCTTTCTTCAAAGAAGTGTAGTGTTGAATACATTAGTGAAAGATGTCTCAAGTGTCAAGACGAAGACATTAGTGAAAGGTGTCGATCGTCCGTATTATAGGCATTAGTGAATGGTGCCTAGAAGTCAAGTCACAAGACATTAGTGAAGGGTGTCTTGAAGATCTATTTAAAGGCATTAGTGAAAGGTGCCTTAGATGTACATTCGATATGGTGTGTTTCGTTGTACAAGATAGATTAGTATTAGATCCAAGGATATTGATATCCTTGATGTTGTTGTAATAAGGAGTTGGTCTCCTTTGGGATTAGTCGTTGGTGTAGTGTTGGGTAGTAGTTCCTCCATTGTAATGGAACTCGGTATCTAGCCTAGTACCGGATAAAGGGTAGGCGACGTTGTGGTAGGTGTGGTTCACCTTGGAGTGAAAGAACCCGGTGGTTAGCCTAGTACCGGAAAAAGAGTAGGCAACGTTGTGAAGGTTTCTCCACCATAAGGAGTTGGTGTCGTGTAGTGATTACGAACTCTCGAGTAGGTGACTCGGGGAGTGGAGTAGGGCAAGGAAGGTGTCCTTGTAGCCGAACCACTATAAATACTCGCGTTGTGGTTTTTTGCTTCTTACTCTTATCCTTTCATTACATACTTCTATATGCTCTTTTATCAACATCCAACACACATCCAAATAGATTGACATAAGTCGATCTAAATAGTTTAAAAGAAAGTTTTAATTGGCAAAACTATTCAACCCCCCTTCTAGTTTTCCACAGAGGCTAGATTTGAGTTTTTAACTACAAGATGTGACAACGGCGTTAATTCTGTATTATCTATTTGAGGTTGAAGTGAAATGTCACGGGCAAGTGTACTTAGTATCTGAAGGTATCGGGGAAGATTCTTCAAGATCCTTGTTCGAGCTTTTAATATTTTCAAAAACGAAGACTTGAAAATCTAGTTATTTTTGGGTGACTTTTCCTTTTCTTTTACCACTTGGGGGAATTGGGCTCTTACCACCACAAAATAACTATCACTTTAAGGAGTTACGTTGTAGTGCTCAGTGTCACATTGAATTGTGGATTTTCAAGAGGTGATGTACGTCTAATACTTGATGGTTGGTTGGTTGAAGAGTATAGAGTACTTAGAGATTCAAAAAGGCATGAATTCTCGGCACCGCTCTTTGTTACATATGTGCAAGTTTAAGTCACGAGTTCGGGTTATTTTACTTCAGGGTCAAATTCATCATAATGGGTTTTCTCCATCAGTTGTCATGACAAAGAGCCTACTGAATGATAATGGGGTTGATTACAAGTTTTGCCAAGAGAGGTAGAAAAGAGAGAGATTATGACGTTTGAACACAACAGTTCAAGCCTTGTACTCTAAAGAAAAGAAAAGTGTACGTTTCAGTGCGTTTTATCTTCTGAAGAAGAGAAATCTTCATATGATGTTTGAACACAACAGTTCAAGCCTTGTACCTCAAAGAAAAGAAAAGTGTACGCTTTAGTGCGCTTTATCTTCTGAAGAAGAGAAATCTTCTCACTTATGACCATTCTCATCAACATGCTTCATGCTTTTTTTTCATGCGCATTCAATCATCAAGTGAACCGAACTATCGTTGCTAGTTCTCTTATTCCACTTGCTCAATTAAAATGACAATGGCGACATCATTTGCAACCTTTGAGGGGGAGAAGTGTGAAGAGACTACATTTTAAATATATTCACTTTTTAATCAAGAATGGCATTTTCGCATGAAATTCTTGAGGGGGACAAGAAGTGTGATAATTCTACATGTTGAGTTATATCTGAGAATATATGGTCATACGGCTCCTAACTCATGTAAGAACCGAGCTTCTTCTTATCGGGTCATATTTACATGGAGTTTATTCTAAGATCCGTTGGTTGACATCTTCTCACGGACTGATGAGTTTAACGACAAAGTGCTTCCTGTTGCGGGGCTGATTTCCTTGATGAACATCTTTATGTTCTTGTTTGATTGGGAGGATTTGAATTAAGGGATTTGCTATTTACAAGTTAACGGAATGCATTTGGTGAGAAGAAGATGTTAACTTTCTATTCCCCAATCGGACAATCTAGAAGAAGGTCGAGTCTGATCGGCTCTATATTTTTCAACGTATGTTAGAAGACTAAAAGATGAATTGCATTTAACTATCTAAAGACTTCTTCTTATTCGGCATTCATCAAAAGATTGTCATCTTAGGGAGAGCACTAATTGGGGAGAGTGTAAAGCCAAATTTAATTCCCAATTAGACTTTCTCACATTCTTCAAAGAAGTTGATTCTCACATACATCCGAGCTAATGATGTTCTTCTCAAAGATTTATAGTATACGAGCTTACAAAGAGTTGTTGATTTCGAACTATCAAAACCAAACAAGGGGAAGGAGACACACATCTAAACGCGAGTAAACTTGATGAACTTAATACTTCTAAGTGATTGAAGATATCCCGAGAAGACAAATTTCATTACCGCAAAGAAACTCAAGGTTTGACTCATGGCGTTTAGTGTTATAATTCCAACTATGTGGGGAAGAGATGAAAGAGTTAGTTTCGGTGATAAAGAGGTACAAGTGTGTGATGATTTAGATGATATCGCAATCATCGGGAGAGAGATTGTGTACATTGGGGGTGCTCAGCTGTTTCACTTGAGAGCTTAATCAGTGATTCAAAGATATAATCACTTATTCCGAAGTTTTCATCCGCAGAGATAATCAGTGATTCGGCCTGCTACTTCAATGTTATCGGTTATTCTTTCTTTGGGCATCTGGGTACTTTGGGATCTTGAGCTTCATACACTATAATCAGGGGAGAGAAAAGTATACATCGGGGTTATTCTTTGGCTATCGGACTTAATATGCTACTTCGATGGTATAAGGTTCTCTGTCTTCGGGTATATGTGTATTCGGGTTCGTGAGCTCTAGTCTAAGAGACTGACTACATCAATTCATCTACTTGGGGGAAGTGGTCTCTTGACAACCTTTTGGCATGGATCGCTTCAGACTTCAGTGGAAAAGGAATTTGAGAAGATTGTTTTAAGCATGGGATGATACGTTGCTGTTCTACTTGATGATATAACCCCGAACGAAGAATCACAAAGATTATTCTCAAAAGGAGCAGCAAGATCGATGATAATGGTGTGCTTCTTTGTGCACCTGGCTAAGGCAAGCTTGAAATAGAGCTTCGAATGTGCTCAACAAAAGGATTCTCGGTTTGGGGGGAAGCTACCAAAGTCTTACTTTCAGAAGGCTCAATTTCTCTCTTCGATTCAAGAGCCTTGGAAGCTTTGGTGGTGAAAGTTTAAGAGATGATGACTTTTATCTTCTACAACGATGTTGAACGATATTCTTATCTCGGTACTCGTATCATCATCTTCTTAAACTATATCATCTACTCTATCTTTGTAAATATTTATCAAAACCAAATACAAAATATAAAACCAACAAAAGAAAATAGAAAATTATAAAACTAACAAAAACCCATAAAAAATCAGAAAATTTGAAAAATACCAAAAATATGTTTTCTCAAGACATGTCTTCTGGTATCGATAACATCTACGGTCATAGAAATGTCATTCAACATTAGCACGGGACCATAGATGAAGTTCGAGCATAAGGTGTAAATATTTCTTTTCAAAACATGTCTAAAATTATGGCTTACAGTTATTCTGACTGTAACCCGTGCTTAAACTATGGCTTGCTGTTATTTCAGACTGTAACTCGTGCTTAAACCAAGGTTTGCTATTATTTCAGATAGCAACCCGCTCTTAAAGAAAGGAAAGTGTTGCGCTAAACCAATTTTCAAAAATTTTGTGCACTTATCCAAAAACTAAAACAAGGAAAGTATGTCGAAGGACTGCTGTTCCTACACAAATGTTTTTCCGTCTAAAATTCTTCAGAAAAATATTTGGTGTATTCAAAATGGTGGTAAATTGAGTTGCTTGAAAATCAATCGAATTTTCATAAATTTGCAAAACCCAATCAATGACTTGACTTATTTAAAACTTTTCAATAAAAAGAGTCATTGATTGAGGGGAGAATGTTTTCAAATCTATATCATCTATCGAGCTTATCTAAATTATCCTACATACTTAACTCGAAAATATGATTGCCTATGTCGAAGGCTGGGAATTTAGGATATGATTGTTAGGATTAGATGATTAGAGTTTGATGAACACATAAATCCCATGCCTTTTATGAACCGATTGATATGTTGGATGACTATTATTAGTCGATTGTTGTTTGGGTGATGTCGACCACCATATATCTGTACGTATGTTCACTAATATATGCGATTATCATGGTATAAAAGAATGTTTCGATCCCACATAAGAAGATGATTGGATGCCGAAAGGAAAGGGTAACTATTTCTTGGGTCAACAAAAGAAGAAACGGAGCTTAATTGGATCTCTATGGATAGTTGGCATGATAGATGCAACTTAAGTGGTCTCACTGCTTCAACAGATGGTTTTCTTTCAACCTTACAGCAACAACAGAAGCTTCTCAACCACCTAACGTATCTTTGTGCAGGACAAGTAGTGAATAACACCATTTTTCAATCAAATTTGATAAAATTGTTTTGAAAATGGAAAAATATTGTTTTGAAAATAAACTGAACTCTAATTTTGGAAATCAACCGGACTTCATTTTAAACATAAGTCACTCAATCAACGACTACGGTCATTGATTGAGGGGGAGAGTGATTTCAAATTAAATATTTTCTAACGATATTTCTTCATAAAAGTCCGTTTGTACAAATTAAGTGGTGATCTAAAGATTTAATGTTATGCCATGGTATGATTTTCTTTAAACCCAAAGATCTTTCAAAATGAAATTTTTCATTCTTGTTTGATTGTGAAATTGTTTTATTTTACTTAAAGATCTCTTAAAAACTATCATATCTGACACTAACAATATTTAATGTCGAAAAATTGGTCCATATCAGTCATTTTTCAAAATTAAATCAAGCCACGTCTCTCCCCAAATTTTTCTAAATGATTTAAATCAATTGGGATCACAAATCTCAACTAGTTTGAATTTTTTGATCGGGGGAGAGATCGTGATTTAAATCTCAAATCGGTTTTAAAGGATAATTGTTTCAGAGCACTCCTTCCTTCATGAGTCAAACGATTTCAAATACATGATGCACATGATTGAGGAGGAGCATTTAACCATAAACCAAAAGAGTATTTAAACAATGACACATTTTCTCTCATGTTTTCTAAACCTTATTAAATCACTTGGGATCCAAAATCTTAAAGGGTTTGATATTTTTGATCGGGGGAGAATTTGTGATTTAATTATGAAATCTAATAAAAGATGATCTTTTGACTCAAAGTGCAGGCTGCTCTCCCATATGTGCTAAACGCTTTCGAATCTCGAAGCACATATTGAGGGGGAGCATTTCAAAAGAAAATAAACTTTCAAGGTACAAAGATTTCTATGTTTCAACATTGGTACCTTGATTGATTTTCTAATGGTTTCTCAATGGCAAATGTGATCGTGAAGTTCTTCGAAGACCTCCTTCCTCTATGTGTTAAATGATTTCAAATAACCAACGCACATTTTGAGGGGGAGAATTTACCAAGAAAATCAAATAGATTTTTCCACAAAAATTGAGATCAAAGAAATGTTTCAAAGACCTCTTGCCTCCATGTGCTAAACAATTTCAAAATCATAAGAGCACATGTTGAGGGGAGCATTTATAAATGATCAAAACAATTAAGGCACAAAATGCTTTGATATTATATCAAAAGTACCTTGATTGATTTTCCGAATGATTTTCAATTGGTTTCAAGAAAGAATGAACAATACCAAAAGACCCACCAATTTACTTTATGCATGGTGTTATAAGGATGGTTAGGTTAGGTATTCGCTCCCACGATCTCGCCAGAGCCGAGGGATCTATCCAGGACAATCCACTAGATAGTGTAGAGTCCTTAGGTATGATGAAAAAAGGAGAAAATGAGAATATGGGAAGAGTGCCAACCGAGACAGAGCTAGCTAATCTTGGAACAAACCCAACAAGGTTCTACTAATGAAGTCTCGTAAGCTTCAAGGGGTTGAAGAATGAAAAAGAAATGAAATGAGAAAAGGGTGAAAAGAAATAGCCCTCCAATAATTCAACCTTAGGGCGTAAACCGGCTTCAATTCATATGCTCTTGGTGGTTACTAAGGTAACACCGGTATTGAAGACATGACGTCATGGACCCAAATGATGCACCGCACTAAACTTCCCAAGCTACTCAAGTTCCTCTTAAAATGACTTGTTTCATTCTCACTGTGGAACCTACATAATCTATCGACTTTCTCTTAGAGATGGTTGATATTGAAGAAGGATACCCTCCCTAGTCTCCCAAGATAGGAAACCAAAGTGCACTATTGAGTCTAGAGCCAAGAGATCGTCCACAAAATCTCATTAGGACACAAAATTAATGAAGACTCACTGTTTCACACAATGTGGAAAGTGAGAATATATTTTAAGAGTCCTATGCATTATCCTTATGGTATTGCCAGAACATCCGAGTGATATGTAAAAGTATTCATGATGAAGATGGAAACCTTTCTACAGCCAACATCAAACAAGCTCTTGGTGGGTGACATGTGAGATCTTTTCTAAAGATCAAGCTTGTGACAACTAGATAGAAACAATGGGGCAATTCATTTTGAATCAACCTTGGTCCAGGAAATGAATTGACGAATACTTTTGGAAAAACCGTTCGGTGTGCAAATCTTCTTTTCTCTAGCACATCGAATGTGTATTCATTTTCAAATACAAAAAGTATCTCTGATTGAAAAAATAATTTTGGAAAAACCGTTCGATGTGCAAATCTCTTCTTTTCTCTAGTACATCGAATGTGCATTCATTTTCAAATTCAAAAGGTATTTCTGATTGAAAATTGATCTTTCTTATAAAACCTTTGTCGATTGCAAAACTCTTTCTTCTCAGAATACGCGATTGTTTTTCAAATCAATTTTTCACCAATCGGTGAATCTCAACTCACTTGGTTCACTCACTTTGTGTTGTCTTCTTTGGGACGCTCCGATTTGAGAACGGCTAGAACAATTGCGAAACCCATCAAGGAGATTCTTGAACTCTACCTATTCACTGGCAAGATTTATCTTGATCAACGGGAACCGTGGATCTTGCAACTATATTCATCGAAGTGAACAAAGACACTTTTGTGTGTTTTATTGCTAACTGTTGTTTGCAGGAACTGTTGATGGTTGTAGCTGATCAGAGTTGAGAAGTCAATTCACAACCGCATGCTCACAGGATTCACACTTAATTGAAGAAAATCATGACCATCAAAAACATACTACAAAGATGCTTTCGCTACTCTGATGAAAAGATGTCATGATCCAGAAAGTGTGAGCATGTCGGTTCAAAAGTCACAATATCACATGAAGGCAACACAATAAAGGGTGATCCAGATTTATCAGAGTGATGATCTCTAAGAAAGTTCAAGATCATCAAGACGTGGATCGTTCAAAGACCTCCACCGAAAGTACAAAACTATGCGGACTTTGAAGAATCGCTACTAAAGCACAAAGATTGCGGAATTGAAGAATTGAAGTCTGAGCTCGTAATCGAAGACAAAATAGAATGCTAGGATTTAAAATGTAAATCATGGGCGACCTCCTTAGGTGGAGATTGTTAGGAATTAGAAATTCCATAAGGAAGTGTCGGTCACCCCAATTATAGTCTAGCATATATTAGCTCGTAGACATATCGTTATTTACATGATTTAGTAGTTAATTATTTAGTTATTAGCTTAGTTTAGTTTAGTGCAACACCGTGGAGGAAGGACGGTCTTTACCCACCGTATGCACGATCCACATCCGGCGGAGGACGTATTCTTTGTAACTATAAATACCCCTTCCATCCTTGGAATGGGTGGAGCTTCTTTCAATCTAACCTTTTCCTTTTTGTTTTAACTCTCTCTCAAGAACTCCCTCTCCTTTCTTCATCTCTCTAAACATGGCATTCATATACTATCATAATCCTAGACCACCCGAATCATCAAACAATATAAAATATATGATCCTACAGATTTAGACTATTTGCTTGATTTTATTTTACACCAATTTTATCCCATGTCTTATCCTACCCTTTAGTCATGAAGCGTGTCTAGGTGATGCAGCGAGCAATATTTGGTGTCTTGGCCATGGATTTGGTCATGTATCATTGATTTTGTCCACTTCACCGTGACATGTTAGTAATGACAACTCACGCTTAACCTTTGTCGTGTCTACCCATATTGCCTTCGAGAATTGTTTAGCCCTTAACTTTAGTGGTGGATATTTGTGTAACTGTCAAGCTTATGATAGAATACATGCTATGAATGTGCGTTGAGTGATCATCCCGAAATTGACACTTAGAGTAGTTGAGAGATTTGAGTGTTTTGTTCCCTTTTCGTGAGGTGTTCGGCTTTGTTTTATTCTAGCATAAGGGATTTGTAAACTTATATCTTCCAGGTAATGAGAGATATCTTTTTAGGAATCTATCTAATAAGGTCTACTTGAGGGCAAGTAGAGTTCAAGTGGGGGGATATTTGATAATATCAAATAATCCTGAATATTAAGTGTTAATTTCCCTCGATAATGCTCGTATTTTATATTATTTATATGGATGTACGCTTGTTTTCCTCTATATTTAACTTTCAGGTAAATTACGAGCATTGGAGCTAATGAGATGCGGATTTGGAGAGTTTATTGAAGATATATGATAGTATGCTCATTTTGAAGATGTTACGGTGTAACTCTCCTCCCACATTACACCGTAACGTAAGCGTGACTCGTAAAACCAACTCAACCGAATTTTACGGGCGTAACTCCTCATAGGATTACGTCGTAACTAATTAGGTCAAATGATGTTCGCCGCCGCAAGCTATGCCGTAACTAATTCCACAATTACGGCGTAATCACGATTTATTGAAGATACGTCGTAACTCATTCTCGATGTTACCGTAACCGCCTTTTCGAGAGAAAATTACGAAGAAATGGATGTTACGGCGTAACTCTCAACTTGTTACGCAGTAACGGATCCGGCCTATAAATACCGCCCAAATTCCAAAGATTTCTATTCATCCATTTCACACACCAAATCAAAGAACGTGAGTAGAAGGTTGAAGGCGGATCTTAGGGAGCATATGGAGCCATCTCAAGGAGAAATCACTCCCCTACGATAAGCATTAGCATTTTATCATTTCTTTACTTTCAATTCATGTATTTCGATATGTTAAACATTGAATCGATTGTTTTAGTTAATATGAGCGGCTAAGAAACTTTGGTGCTAGCCTAGTTATGATTCCTTGATTGTTTTGTTTATGTTTACATTGCTTCCGTATAATTGTTTCTAGTGTATGCATGCATAGTTTATTGGTAGCTACCCTTGTTTCGGTAGTTTTGAATGGCGGTAGTGGCTAGTTACTTAGGAGATATGACCAACTGACCCTAAGTAGGTAGACTGAGTGGGAAGGGTAAGAATTGACCAACTCACGACCCTTCTTTGCTGTGCGATTTGACCAACTGATCACCTACCGTTTGGATGAATTTAAGAAGTTAGGGATGAGTGTTTAAGATGCTAGCGCCCGGGCACTCATTATTATGAATCTTGCATGTAGCGGTACTTAATGACTTGGATTAGGGACTAAAAACAACTGGACTTTCGAGGGGTCACCCGATGATCTCCAGAAACCTTTGCTGATATGTTAGGACGAACTGACCAAATGCTGTCCTAGCGACTTTTACCCTACTTGAAGCAATTGAAAGTAATTAAACGTAAACTTAACATGATAGGAAGATTAACTAGGTTAGCACACTTCTCCTATATTGATCACAACCCTCGCCTTTACTTGATATCTTTTATTTTCTTGTTTTAGTTATTAATTAATCATTTCAACCTTAAAATCTATGACACCTAGACTTAGTTAAAATCAAGACACATAGCTCTTGGGACGACCTCGGTTTTACGAATACTACACTACACACGATCGTACACCTGCCCGTTAGTGCATTAGGGTAGACCGTATGTATAACGAGACTTTATAAATATGAAAACACAGTCCAGTAAAACTCGCATCACTACCCCACTAAGCCTTACCATCACGGAAAAGGGGAGATTCGTCTGAAAAGTTCTTTGAATGGCTTTGTTCATTTGTTGTACCCGCTCTAGCAAACAAAACTAGTTGCTCCAGTTCTGAGAGAAAAGAACAAAGGAGAACATAATAGATGAGGAGAGCATTCTAGCCCTTCAAGGAAAAATTACAACTTCCACAAAGTAGCATTCCACTAGGAAAATCCTTCAAGGAAAAATTACAACTTCCGAAAAGTAGCATTCCGTCAGGAAAATCCTTCAAGGATGAATTACAACTTCCACAAAGTATCATTCCATCGTGGAAACCCTTTAAGGAAAAATTACAACTTCAAGAAGAAGCATTCCAGAAGCATTCATCGCCACGGACGATCTCCAGGGAAAAAAGCGCAGACTTCCACAAGTATAGTGATTCCACTATGAGAACAAATTAAGAAGTACAACTCCCACAAATATGATGTCCGTCATCAAAACTCTCTGGGAAAAATGTGACTTTAACAGGCATAAAACCCGAGTGATAACAAAGAGAATTACATACAAGGGGTAAGAGCAGTAGCCTATGGAAATTATGTACAATTTATTTGACTTTATCTATTTTGTAATGTATTTTGAAAATGTTAAATAAAAAAAGAGTGAAGATTAGCTACATTCATCATTTTATTTTTTCAATAATTTTACTTTATTAGTGCATAAGACGAGCACGCACAAACTTGGGTACGACCAAAGAACGTTATTCGAATAACAAAAGATACACGTTATCCTGCATAACGAAAAGGTGAATAATCAAAAAATTTGCCAAAGTACATAAGAGGTATTACAAGTCCAATACGAGGAGAATAACCCGCAAATATTCAACAAAGACTATTATAACATGCATACCAGTATATACTTATAATAATGGCATTCTACAAATTAAAAGACATGTGTAGAAAAACCGTATACAAAAAAAGGTTGCACGCAACCATGATAAACATTCAGGGCATGTCCAAAGAGAATAGAATATTGTTCAAAATTACAAACCACAACAATAGAAAGATCTAAATGGAAACAAATTAGTTCTGCTCCAAGCCGGCCTCAATCACCTCTGCCCTAAGCAAAGCGGAAGAGGTTTCACCCGCCCCAGGGCACGGATCAGTTCCACCGCTCTTGACAAGGAAGTAGTAGGGGCAATAGCTGTCTCACCGCTTGAAAACGCTTCCACACCCATGACATTCTGAGTAGACAAAGGATCTATCAAAGAGTTGTAGACATCAGCAATCACAGACCGATGAGTGGCGAGATATTCTTAAAATGCTCAACCCTTTTTTTAGCAACACCTAAAGAAAGGGATAATGAACCGGCGCCAATAACGGCGCTAGTCTTCCTATCATGAATAGGAATTATAAGTTTCTCCATATTAGGTTGCAACTCGGCTATCCCAGGAGCTTCCGCATGAGGTCCCTCAACGCGAAAAGATCCATGACATCCGCAATCTTGGCATCCTTATGAGGGCTTGCAAAGCGAGCGGTAGTCCACCTGCGAAGGGTTATGAACATCAAGGTCCATGAGCTCCTCTTCTCCTTGCCATGACAAATACGAGCCGCTAAGCCATCCTTCATACCTTTCTCAATAGCACGACTAAAAGTTGTCGCTAGAGCCAAAACATACTCGGGAGTTCGAGAATTTAAAACAGCAAGCCTCATGCCATAAGTTAATAGCCAGTGGCGGCCGGAAAATACAGTTAGGAAGCAAGGGTAAAACTCCTCATCAAGATGAAGAGCTAACTCCGAAAGATTGGCATCCACCAGATCAACCTATTTCGCAATCAGATATGACTGAGCATCTTGAATTTTACAAAATTCTTCTCTCAAGGCGTCAAAGGAAGGGATCTGGCTACGAAGTTCAGAGCATGAAGCTTCCAAAGTGCGTATCTGCGGCATAAAGAAAAATGTAGCAAGTTAAAAAAAATAATTAAAAAATAATGAAGGGAGAAAATGGTCAAAGAATCACAACGCATACGACGACTCAAGAGTGGTATTCGTGATTTGATTACAACAACCTCACCTTCAAGGCGCAAGTTCATGATCCTTCCCACCCATGGACGACCAAAGTGCCGCTAACTCGCGCAAGAAGAGCCCCCATCCCCTCAAGAGCGATTTCAGACTTCTCAAAGAATGTACTTAAGAGCATGGGGCTTGAAGCCTCCATAGCGTAAACTCGATCCTCAAAAGATACTACCTTTGCAACCTTTCAGAGTTGCAATTTCCTCCTCCCTTTCCTTCAGCAAAATGGACTGACGATTACATAGAGCTGACAGACGCCTATTCTCCTTCATATTATACTCCGAGCGCATTCGCACCTCGGAACTAAGACATACTTGACGAGCAGTCCCAACATTAACCTCCGAAAAAATGATCATAATCCATGTTACGGACTGTAGAAAAAAGGCAGGAAGAGCAAACTCGTCAACCATCCCGCGACATTCGCTAGAATTGTCAAGAAGAGAGCTCTTGGTCACGCTCCACTTTGAAATGTGAACATGAGATGAAGGACTAGAATCTACATCAGCAGCAATACGCATATCCCCTATTGAAAAATCACCATCAGAAAAACTGCTAATATTAAAAAGCATGTTGCCAGCAGACTGAGAGGCATCATGGAACGAAGAAGGGTCACCTATTTTATCCATACCTTTCTCAAGGAAAGCGAGCGACAACGGAAGAAAGCGATGGTAGCAACAGCATCTGTCATAATCGGAACAAGAGGCCTGAAAAAAATACACAAACACAAATGACAAGTCGACCAAAGTGGAAAACACTAAAGCATTAAAATAGATAAAACCTAAAAGAAGCAAACCGACTGGGAGCCATCAGACGAAGTGGAGAATCAAACAATAGGTAGGAGTTCGGATTCATGGATTGGAGTGATTGAATACGAAGGAGAAGAAGAGGAATGGGTGGGCAAAGCTTTAATGCTAACTTCCGGATTTTGGATACTCGTGCCAACAACCTTTAATGGATCGAAGACTTGCCACCAAGGTTTATGATGCATGCGCTCTAAACCCTAACGTTAAGTTAGGGTTTCTTTCTTTGTAATCACCACTGGTTCATTTTTTTGTGGTTAGCCATTTGTTTTTGTGGTTTGTGGGATTTTGAGAGATGGAGAAAGGCTTCCTTAATAATAGTGCTTATAATGTTTCTAAACCGATGGTAACATTGGGTACAAGGATGGAAATCGATAAGTAAGATGGATAATCGTTTAACAATGTGAATGCACCCGAGAGTACGAGTTTTTCCGGTATCGCTAAAGTGGACCCGGATGCTTTGAATGCTCGAATGCAACGGTTAAAGGGTCTCGACTGGAATTCGATGTGTCTCACCTAGGAAAACTATGCGGGTTTGGCGTGATCCTAGGTTCGACTGATTGTTATGAATCATTGTTGATGCACTGCGCCCATAATGTTTCGACACCTATAGTGATTAATACTACATCATTGGATGTCAATATTGAGCATGTGAAGCGGTTTCACATACCCCCACGCTACTAAGTCAAGGGATGGGGCTGATTCAAGTGGACATGGTAGTGGTATTATTGGTGGCGGTGGTATTGATAGTGGTACCTCTTTAGATGGAGATGTACGAACGGTTATGCAAACAACCCACAATGGATGTGACATCGATCAGACAATATGGTGGTCCTACTAATTCTTTTGACCCCATTGTAAGCAAATCAGCCTCTAGTGAAGTGGGTAACAAGAATGGTATTGATCAGGTGGTCTTGGATGCTTGCAAGTCGTTTGAGGAAGCAATGCAAGGTGTTACTAATAAGAATGCGGAAAAGGCTTCAAATTCTGGTGTTAATGTGTATGCTAGTGATAATGTGCCTAAACCCACTAACATGGGCGAGATGGGAACTACCTCCTTTGCAAATGTTTTAAGTCCAGAACGTGTCACTAGGAAGGTTAATTTTCGACCTCTGGTTAATGAGAATCATGTTGATAATCATGATACGGTTCTTCCTAAGGCTGCTATGGAGGGTGTGTTCAACCGATATGATAATACTCTTGTTGGCTTCTTTGTTGGCAAGAATATTGCCTTTCCATTGGTCCAAAACTACGTCACTAACACGTGGGGTAAGTTTGGGTTAAAGAAACTTATGAAGAATGATGATGGTGTTTTCCTTTTTAAGTTTGATTCTAAACAGGTGTTGAGAATGTTCTTCAACGGGGCCCGTGGATTATTCGTAATTCTCCTATCATCCTCACCAAATGGACTCGATGTTATTGTCCAAAAGTGAGGTTACCAAAGTACTGTGTGGATTAAATTGCATAATGTGCCATTGCTTGCATATTCGGAAGACGGGTTGAGCTTAATCGCTACTCAATTGGGTAAACCGATTATGTTGGATGCTTTACTAGTTCCATGTGTGTTGATTCATGGGGTCGCATAAGTTTTGCACGTGCTCTTGTGGAATTATCATCGAACTGAGCTAAAGCATGTGGTGACTATGGCGATCCCTAAAAGGACGATAGTGGTTTTACTACGGCATGTATTAAGGTGGAATATGAATGGAAGCCTCCACATTGTGCGGAATGTAAAGTGTTTCGCATGTTATTGCTTGTTGTCCTAAGAGTACTAAGGAGCATAATGATGTCGCTCCCACCTCGACTGTGGAAGAACTTGATGATGGTTTTAAGGTGGTGCAGAATCGGAAAGCCAAACCCAAAGGTGCGAAGATGTCTAGTGGTATTAATATGGGTAAGGGTCCTAGATTTGCACCTAGGAAGCAGGTATATGTTGCTAAGATGAAGCCACCGGAAGCTGCTAGTGTTAATGCTAAAGGTACACCTATTACTACATCTAACTCTTTTGGGACTCTGGAGGTGCAAGATGACACGGGCATCCCAAGTAATGTGGTTAATTCTACTAATGATGAGGCGAAGATTGGGAATTCTTCTGGTTGTACTAAGGAAGTAAGTATGGATGGTTCTAGGGGAAAGGAATCTCGTGTTGATATTGATGCACCTATTAAGCCTCCGGAGACTATGACTTCTTCTGCTACTAAGGTAAGTAATCCGTTCTCTAAAGTCGGGAATGTGACTTGTTTCGATAGTGAAGAGGATGAGGTTTTGGGCCGGATAACCCTATGGCATCATTTTTGGCGTCCTGGGGAGGTGGGGACTAGAGCTTGATGACTTTGATGATTATGTTGCTCAAGTCTACGATTTACCGAGACACTTGGAGGATATGTGACATGTATGATGTTAGTCTCTTAGGTCGCGGTAGGAAGTAATTTTGAATGTTTGGTAGTTCATAAGATTGGCATGTCTTTCTTATGTAATATATTTGGTTAAAATGCACTTTTAGTGTGTGTCTTGCTGATAACGGGTCAGTGAGAGATTCACTCTCATCTACTTAAACGTTTTGGTTAATATATTTTACCGGTGCGGGATTACTCCCTTTACCCAAAAAGACTTGGGTCTTTTTAGGGGATAAGGAACCCTTTCTTTTCTTCTCGACGAGAACTCACGGCCACGTCACGTGAAAGGGCTTTTAGCACCAGCAGGTGTTGCGGGTTATCGCAGCGGCTCCCATATATTTATAACACGGAAGGTAGTGGAAACAATCTCGCAGAAGCGAATCTAGGAACCTAATCGTTCGGGTCAAAGGTGTAGTATTAGTGGTAAGCCACGGGTATTGATATCGTTCTCTGGGGAATAGGAATGCTAGTGAGAAGTTACTACGCTAAGGTTGGGGTTGAGGAAGATTATTTTTATCTTTTTATATTTTTAAGGAAAGGAAAGGTACGAATCTCGGGGTTTGGATTTGGGGTTGGTATTGCTACCGATTACTCTACTTATCTAATTATCTAATCTAAGGTGTATGTAGTCTATGTCTAATTATTGTGTGCTCGTATGATAGTTTAAAGATGTGTTCACTTAGGTTTTACTATTCCTTAATTATCTCCTATTGATGGTTGAATTGTCACGTCCTTATTCTTAATCGCGTTGTGTGTCTAAAGTCGTAGGGTATCGTTTATCCCTAACTCTTTGAACTTACCAAAGGGTCTCGTCTACAAAACCCACTAGGGAGTATAAACTCTAACTCTAAGGCCTCTTTGGATGGTTTAGCTTACAACCGCTCTAGGTGCTATAACCTAAGGTTCACAAAGATTAATCAAGCATTAAGTACACAACGAATGACCTATCGCATTACTAGATCATTAACAATTAAGATAAGAGACAACCAATCAATATTCAATAATTAAGTTTCATATTCCTAAGCAAACACACAAGTAAATTAGCGGGACATGGAGAACATGCAAGCATACACACAAATAATCAAAGACATAATTGAATTAATGAAGTAAAACACTTATCTTGATGTAAGATAGGGTTTGGAACCCTAAAATCTTGTACAAGACGACCTTGGTTCGGTTTAGGTTTTACTCCAAAAGACTACACACAATCTTGAAAAATTCGGATTCTATATATAAGATTACATATGCGACGGCGCCACCTTATGTTTTGTGACGCCGATCGATCATCATTAGGGTTTCGTCTTGGCCACGTTAGTCTTGCGACGGCGTCACCTTATGCTTGTGACGCCGTCCTCTTGACTTATGACGCCGTCTGGATCAAATCTAGGCCGTCCGAGTTGCGACGGCCTACTCTTTTAAAGCTGACACCGTCACTTGAAAATATGAAATTTGGCTTCGTGCCATCACAAAATACTCGACGGCGTCGGCGTATAAGCGATGACGCCGTCCTTGTCTTTCAAAGAACTTGAGTGTCTCGATTCTTGACTTTGGCCATTTTCTTCAGATATTCGCGCCTTTTCGTCCAAATAAGTGCCATTCCACAATTTGCCTTCAAGAGACCTAAAAGTGAAAAGGAGCGATATTAAGTAATAACGGATACAAAAGTGATCAAATAAGGGCTTAAACGACCCTCAAAAGGTACATTTAAAACCTTATCAAATATCCCTACACTTGGTATTTGCTTGTCCTCAAATAAATGTGCTTTTAGCCAATTAATTTATAAGTTAGGGGTCATGAAGCATTGGTTTAAAACAGTCCACAACACATATAAGCCCATAAAAGTCATAACAAGCACGGAAATTACATACTAGCACCTCACATGGGGTGTTTGGATACTCACATCTCTCGGTGTATATGCAATATAACAAGTTGGAAATGGAAGATTAAACACTCATTAACCGGTCCTAGTACATACATTACCATAGGCTTGAGAATAGATCAAACCTCCATTGCTTTGGCGTAAGCACCTAGGAAAGACTATCAAAGAGGTCTTTAAAGGGTTGTAATGTTAGGCTTACGGTAGGGAAACAAAGGGTTTGGTGGGATAGGTTATTTAGTGGTGGCAAGTCAAAAATCTTTTTGTTACAAGCATACGAAGAATGGCGTTGCTAAGCCAAGACTCGACACTCTAGACTCTAGCTAACTGAAACAAACAACATAAATTTAAAGGATAGATGTAGGATGGTAGCCCGTATGGTGTTTTTTTTTTTTTTCTCTATTTTTTTTTCTTTTCTCTTTTCTATTTTTTCGGTTTTTTTTTTTTTCATACACTTTTACTCTACCATCCTCTAAGGTAACATCAAAATGATAGGGATTTATAGGCACATCCCTACACTTGAGTTTTATTACTCTAACACTAATTTGACCCGAATTGAAAAGATCAAAACACTTGGGGTATGTTATTACGCAAACTAGGAATTTAACGTTCCTTCCAATCATTTTATAAACTTTAACTTTTCCCCGAGTCCCAATCGTCTCAAAACTATGTACAAAGGATATGACTCGACTTAGCAACTCATGCAAGCAACTAGATAATTGAACTAAGGGTTTAGGGTGATAACAATAATGCACTAAAAGTGAGTGCATACAGGTAGGCTAAGGCGATTTGGGTATATATTTGGGGTGGGGTGTAAACAATGCTCTTCATTGATATTCGGAAAACCGAAACATCACGAGAACCGCGAAAAGGATAGGCTCGAGGGGTTAACTAGGGGTATCGTGTACTAAAGATGAGTACAACGCAATAGGTGTGGGGAATTACTCAACCGATGTGGAAGAAGTAATTATATTACGGGTATCAAACAAGGGTTATCCTAATGCCTCTTATCATTTAGTTATTCCTAACTACACAAGTGTAGTCTTACTAGCGATCTCGGAATGCATCACAAAACAAGTTCTAGAATCTAATATACTAGGTTCACACTCTAAGCATTGAAGATGAATGCTTTAATTCCTACTAATCTAAAGGCGATCCTCACATTTTTGGGTGGAATTTAGGTGGTAAAGGGTTTTTGTGCTAGTCATGCAACTTCCTATCCGTTAGACGCTTTTGTTAAGACTAATGGCCCACTCCTATATGTCATGAAAAATTTTAAATTTGGTGCCAAAATTACCCTAACCGACATTTTCTCATGGTTTATTACACAAATACAATTGGACAAAGCAAATAATCAAGGATAAGCATAGTTTCAAAGTTCCGTTTATTTTCCTCCTACACTTAAACCGAACATTGTCCCCAATGTTCCCGAAAGTATCAAAGTTATGATAATAGAAGGTAATGAAAAGCGAAAGAAACTAATACTCCCGATTAGCTCGGTAGGATCCGTGTGAAGTAGTGGTTAAATCCTTTCCAAGAAGAATGTATGCGTGAAAAGCTCCTTCCAATCTTTTGTTTCTTCTTCTTGATAAATAAAACCCGCACACTTGAAGAAAACAAACGAAACCTTCGCGTAAAATCGGCGGTAATAATATATATAAGACTCTATTAAACTAGGATATAATGCTTGTGGAATGGATGTTTCTGAAATTTACGGAAAATTAAGACCGGAAAATTCCAAAATTTATAAGTAGCTCGAAAACGAGAAAAAGTAATATGTTGTTTTACTCCTTCCGACGCCGTCAGTTGCGATCTGACGCCGTCAGTTATCCGACAAAAAGCGGTCTGCGATTTTACGGAAAAAATTCGGAAAATTTACATCTTTAGAATCTGGAAAAATTTCGCAAAACATCCAATATGACTCGATACAAGCATTTGACTCGAACAAACACATATATATCTTTTAATTAATTGCAATTCTCATGTTCACGTTTCTTTTGAAAACATATGTAATCCTCCCTACACTTATCCTTTATGTAAAATACCTTTATATGCAATTAAGACGAGGTTAAAGACAAAATAAAGCATTTTCACAAATTCAAACATGAGAATAAACAATCAATAAAAGATACGACACACAAATAAAAATGAAAAAATAAATACACATGGGTTGCCTCCCACGAAGCGCTTGTTTTTGTTCGAGTCACGAGCGACTCTACCCTTATTTAACGGATAAAGGGAGGTTTTCCTACACTTAAGTTTAAGTGCGGGTGATAGTAGCGATACACACCCTTAGGGTGGAAATTAGCTACGTGAGGAGAGGTGATGGGTGATTTATATGCTCAAAGGAGTGTGCTCCATTCATTATAACCTTACCTAATTCTATTGGTGTAGCGGGTGAATCAATCTCTTTCTTAAAATGGATCATCTTCTATCAACTTTAAAAGATTCTTAGTTAAGGATCCATCTAGACCTATTAAACCCGGTTTAAACCCATAATGTTTCTTGTTATCAACCATGAATGGGTGATATAAGTGTGTAAGGTCATGGGTTACTCCTATATTAGCTTCCACTCTACATGGCCTAGAGTCTACCACCTTTATCAAGCAACTACATGGACTATCTATTTTGATGGGTGGATTGGGGCCTAATTCAATTCCAAGATTCATATCTAAAGACGGAAAATTGGGTAAGGTTTTGGTTGAGGCTCGGTTCATCAAAATTAGGAACTTCCTAGGACTAAGAGAGGTTATGACAACAAGCATCTAAACCTACATTCTCTAGTGGCGTTTGGTCCAAAGGTTCTATATCAATCGGGGTTCCTATAGTCTCTTCTACTTCTTAGGGTAAGTTATAGGCGATGTGTGTTCCTCAAGTGATGGTAGGGCTTGTGGGCTTGGAGTTTCCATCTTATTCACCATTATATCTAGATCTCCTAAATGTTCATCATGTGTTTTAGTATGATCTAACCCAAATACACTCCTAAGCATCTCAAATCCTTCTTTGGCCATTTCAAATTCTTGGTCCGATTCATAAGAATCATTCTCAAAAACTTGACTACTATGTTCTATTGGCCTAAAGGATTCCTCACGCGCTTTATCCATTTCCTCAAGTTGTACCAGCTGATGGTTTATGCATAGGAGGCTTTTCTGAAAAATTCTATAGATGGTCTCACTAAAAGGAGTTGATCCTGACAACGATCGTTGAATAGAAGCCACACAAACACAAAATATATCAAATCCATCCAACCTTACACCCGTCTCCTTTTGGATATCTCTAAGTTTACTCACAAAGTCATTAGAACAATAAAAACCAATCCAATCTGCGAAATTCAATTGTTCCTCATTTGTTAATGATTCAAATGCAATTTCACTTGCCATAGCGACAATTGAAAAGGGTTTCTGAACACAAACACAAAGAAGGGGATAGACTACAAGGAAGCTAATAAAGAAAAATCTCACTTGATAGGAATCTTGTGAGTAGACCTAAACGAGGTGGACTACTAACTAGCTATTCTATTCCCGGCGCGCGTAAAAACTTGATAACGCTACACGTCGTTCGGGGTCAAAGGAACTTCCTTTTCTTGAGCAAGTTTTATAACACCTAGGCGTTGAACCTAATCGTTGTAGTGTAGTATTAGGGTAAGCCACGGGTATTGATATCGTTCTCTAGGGAATAGGAATGCTAGTGAGAAGTTACTACGCTAAGGTTGGGGTTGAGGAAGATTATTTTTTACCTTTTATATTTTTAAGGAAAGGAAAGGTACGAATCTCGGGGTTTGGATTTGGGGTTGGTATTGCTACCGATTACTCTACTTATCTAATTATCTAATCTAAGGTGTATGTAGTCTATGTCTAATTATTGTGTGCTCGTATGATAGTTTAAAGATGTGTTCACTTAGGTTTTACTACTCCTTAATTATCTCCTATTGATGGTTGAATTGTCGTCCTTATTCTTAATCGCGTTGTGTGTCTAAAGTCGTAGGGTATCGTTTATCCCTAACTCTTTGAACTTACCAAAGGTCTCGTCTACAAAACCACTAGGGAGTATAAACTCTAACTCTAAGGCCTCTTTGGATGGTTTAGCTTACAACCGCTCTAGGTGCTATAACCTAAGGTTCACAAAGATTAATCAAGCATTAAGTACACAACGAATGACCTATCGCATTACTAGATCATTAACAATTAAGATAAGAGACAACCAATCAATATTCAATAATTAAGTTTCATATTCCTAAGCAAACACACAAGTAAATTAGCCGGACATGGAGAACATGCAAGCATACACACAAATAATCAAAGACATAATTGAATTAATGAAGTAAAACACTTATCTTGATGTAAGATAGGGTTTGGAACCCTAAAATCTTGTACAAGACAACCTTGGTTCGGTTTAGGTTTTACTCCAAAAGACTACACACCAATCTTGAAAATTTGGATTCTATATATAAGATTACATATGCGACGGCGTCACCTTATGTTTTGTGGCGCCGTCGGATCGCCGTCATTGGGGTTTCGTCTTGGCCACGTTAGTCTTGCGACGGCGTCACCTTATGCTTGTGGCCGTCCTCTTCACTTTCGGCGCCGTGCGGATCAAATCTAGGTCGTGCGAGTTGCGACGGCCTACTCTTTTAAAGCGACACCGTCACTTGAAAATATGAAATTTGGCTTTCGTCTTGGTCACAAAATACTCCGACGCGTCGCGTATAAGCGATGGCGCCGTCACCTTGTCTTCGGTGACTTGAGTGTCTCGATTCTTGACTTTGGCCATTTTCTTTGTATATTCGCGCCTTTTCGTCCAAATAAGTGCCATTCCAACAATTTGCCTTCAAGAGACCTAAAAAGTGAAAAGGAACGATATTAAGTAATAACAGATACAAAAGTGATCAAATAAGGGCTTAAACGACCCTCAAAAGGTACATTTTAAAACCTTATCGTGCACCAACCTTCAACTTCATGGGACCCTTAACTTGGATCAAGGAAAGCAAATCCATTCCTACAAAGAAGAAGAATTAAGGTTTAAAAACATAAAATCAAAATAACAAAGCGAGGGACGATATATGGCATACCCACCCTGTCCATTATCATCAAAAGCAGAGGATGAGAATCTGCATCTAAATTATATTTATGACTCAACCTAATCAGACAAAGAAAGGGTTCCGGAAATTTATGAAATGGAGAAGGATTGGTGAAAAGGGAGAAAAAATGTTCAGCAGCAAATTCATTATCTTCAAGAGTAACATCTTTAGAAACGCTCATAGCAGTATGCCACGGATAAATAATAGGGCAGGAAAAAGCATCAACCCAGAAGAAATGGCCATTCCAACTCTTATAAGAGGCAACAGGCTTGGTGTAACAAACACCAGCACTATTCGATAGTTTGCTAAAACATAACCGACCGTTAATTTTAGATTGAAAATAAAAACACCTAAATAAGCCAACTGTTGGTGTCATACCAAGAACGCAACAAAGAATCTCAAAGTGGCAAATCTTAGCAGCTCCAGTGACTGAAAGTTGGGATATATTAATATGATAATACTCAAGGATGTCCACAAGGAAAAAAGACAAGGGAAGGCGGAAATTGGCATACTCAAAAAATCGGGTATACATACCAATTTTTCCAACCGGTGCCTGATGAATGGTCTGGTTGGGACCGGGCAATTCCGGATGAACCATCAACGAAATAGAGAATTTATCACAAAAACGGTCGAGTGCCCCCTGTGAAAGCTTAGATTTAACATGCATAATGGTACCAATAGCGGAAGAAAAAAGTATTAGACTCTAACATGAAAAAACAGAAGAACATGGAAAGAAAGGAGCGGTCCAAGAAAGACAGATCGAAGGTTAAAGAAATATCGGTCTCAACGAAGAACAGTAAAGGGAAAAAATTAAATAGTAGAAACTATGAAGAGTATTTATACACACGAAACATTTACTTCCAAGAAAACCCTAAGAAAAGACACGCGTAAAAAACAATTTGATCTAACGATCAAAACTGAAAGTAAAAGATAAAGATGATAGTAAGACGGGTGGCCCACCAGGTCAAATCAGCCAAAAGATGAAAAGTTGAGGAAAGCCCACGTCGAATGTCTCACCTATTGAGAAAGAAAGCGTTAGAAAGACGCTTCCAAGGCGCGGAAGAAAAGCCACTTAGTTACCTTAGTCTAGTAACATTCATCGCACGCGATAAACGAACCGCACGCAATGAATACACTAGACTGGGGGACTTGATGACGTATAGCACGTACAACAGACTCACTGGGCTTAGCTCGTGCTATATGTATTTTGGGCCCAGGCCCAACAACGAAACAACCACAAATCTTGGATCGACAAGAAGCCCAATAACAAATTTGGTTATGGTGCGGGCTAAAAGACACACGCAGAATGCCCAGCGGACCAAACCTTTGGTTGCAGAAAGTGCTCTGTGTCTGCATCCGCGATTACTACGAAATTAGGAGGCTGAGAAATTGACATTTTTGGTTTAAAAACCGGTTTAGGAACATTTTCCTTCTCTTTAGTCAATGGTTTTGCAATCTTAGTATCCACAGCCTTTCCTTTTAGACTTCCCAGTTGAGCTCTCAAAAGGTCATTTTGCTCTTTCATGTCCTTGTAGGCACGCTCATCGACAATTTGTCATACTTGCATTCCTCGATTTTCGATCAAGTTGTTTAAAATAGGACACGTTTTCTTTTCAAGTTTTTCAAGAGCTTTTCATACTTTGAAACAATTACGGAGGTCTCGGACTAGAGTCTTTCATGATCTTCAACGAGAATATGTTTGTAAAATAATGGACATGATATCGGTAGTCATAACATCTTCAAAGAGAATCATTCAAATTTTCCAAAGGTTGATGTGTTCAACACAATCATTAGCTTGCTTTACCGAGGATTTATGGTCCTTGACAAAGTCATTTGTTTCTTTCAAAATGCTTGTTCAAATGAATTACCCTTGCACCGATGGCATTCATTTGAGGGCATTTGGGTTTCAAAAACTCTTTTGTTTCGTCATCATGACGAGTAAACGGATGTTAGTTGTAATATTGGTTTTAGATTTGTGATCTCTTGAAGTATCCCATTTCAGGTTGTAACATCTTCTAAAATGCTTACGGCATCACTTGTGTTAAAAGGATTGTTTGAAGACATTTGTTCGATTTTCGAAGAGATTTTGAGACAACTCTGAGGAGTTGGCGGTTTTGAGGCTGGTTTAAGCGGTGTTGACACCTTGTTTGAAACTTGGGTGTTATGGAAAACTTTGATTTTTCTTTTGAGAAACAAAAGTAATTCCATTAATTTTGTTCCATTGTTATAATCAATTGGTTTAAGATCTGGATTCTTTTGTTTCATTTTTGATATACTCTCATCAGATAGTTCTAACGTTTTAAGAGAATCACGAACAGTTATGGGTTCATGCAAAGGTTTTCCATCGTTCAACACATTATGTTCTTTCTGAGCTTTCTTGAGGAAACAAGGAGGTTTGTTACCAAGAGCCATTTTTTGTGTTGTATGAAAATACGGATTTGTTTGATTAATCAGCATATTAGTTGATTTAGCTGAATGACCCGTTGTAACAAGCAAATTTTCCAATATTTTGATTTTATCATCTTTATCAAGAATTTCATCAAGAAGAGAATCTTCTCGTTTTGAAAAATCAGCAATCAACTGCTTCTTCTCTTTTTCAAGATCAGAATACGTTGCTATTTGTTTAAAAAGTTGGTCATTTAGATCATAAATTTCCTTGTTTAAAGATTTTATTTTCAAGTTCAAATTCACATCAAGTGTGTCATACTTGATTTGCAATTGTTTTTCTCTTAAAACAGAATTTCGATAACCAATTTCTAATTCTGATACTTTGTTTGTATGAAATTCAAAAGCTTTTGCGTTCTCCTTGTAACTCTCAAGCTCAGCGGTCAATTTAGCATTCGCGGCCTTAACATCGTGATTGACCTTTTTGACTTTCTCGATTTCAATGCCACAGTTATTGATTAATGATTCAAAATAAGCACGTGTTTCCTCATCAGTCTCAGTATTTTGTGCCACACAGCCTCCATTAGGATCCACATACGGGTTTGAGTTCGTATTGCTACAACTCGGATTGTCCATGTATGTATCATAAGTAGGTGCGATGTCACGAATGTTGTTCATCATGAGTAAACACATCACATATGACATTGTTATAGCATGGCTTAATGATTGGTACCTCGGATCTGCGTTGGCGTCATAGGCAGGAGGTGCGTCGAGTCGATGTCGTGCTTAGGCTCTCAAGATTTGCCATGAAGATGCGGTTTGCATTGATGTCCTCTCGGTCTTCCAAATCATCCATAATAGCCATAAAGTCATGTTCCTCGAGAACTCAGTGAAGTCCTGCTTCCTTTTGTACCAACAAGATAGCTTTTGGAAGATCATAAGATCCTTCTTTTTCGGCTTAGTAGGACAATTCCTTGCCGTGTGACCCACTCCTTGTGGTTGTAACACTTAACTGATTACCACGATTCACATTTCCATAATTCCCAACATTGGGCGCAACATTCCCAATCGGATTACCCATCGCTCTATTCCCAACATTCATCCCATCGATTTCCAACATTCACCCAACTGATTACCACGATACGGAACCGCACGATTACCCATGCGATCGCTAAATGCTTTACCCAAGAATGCAAAAGCATGTGACAAATCCTCTTCTTGTTCGATTCTGGGATCGGTGATTCCTTGTTCTGGTATTGTGGATCTGTTGTTGTTGAATGACTTGTAGTTCTGGTGGATAGAATTGTTGTTGAGTGAAAATAGCTTGTGGTTGTGGAATGTATTGCTGCAAGTTGTTGTTAGTGGAAGATGATGAAGCTTGTTGTTGTGTAGTCACTGTAGGTTGAGTCTTTGCAATTAGTGCCAATGGATCATGATTCTTTGCCAATCTTTCTTTCGACTTCATTCACTTGACTTGGTTTTGTTTTGAAAATCATTTAGTTGATCAAAGTTCACTGATGTAAATCTTTTGTTTGGTTGACAATCGTGACATATCGTCCCATTCTTACGGAAGATTGTTCGGGAACTTGATGTTTTGCGATAGTCACAGGTGCTAACTTGTTTACGATAAGCTCATTCATCAAGGTGCAAAACCTTCCATAGTAGGATTCAATGGATTCTCACAGGTTGATGTGAACCTCTCCCATCCGATTAGCGACTTGTTCTCCATGTCTTGTTTACCAATTTTGTTCCATAACATAGCCTTCTAACACGTTCCCACATATGGAAAGCAGTTTCTACTGTCTCTGACAACAAAGATGTCTCTTGGTAAACCAGTTGGACAATATGAATTGCCATGTCATCTGCATCGACTTGTTTGATCCTCTTGATGTATTACGATTCTTTTTAGTACGAGAGGATGGTGGGACGGGAGGTGTTGCATCAACATTTCGAGGATTTGGACTTGTCGAGGCTTGAAGGGTCCGCCGTAATGGATTGAATCATGAGTTTTCCATTAGGTTTGGTCTTGATGTGGCGGAGCATTCGACTTGTCCATTGAAGATAACCACCTTTTTCCAACATAGGAGGACGGTTTTCGGCACCATTGCATGAATGTCTTGTTGAGTTGCCATTGATGAAGGTATGTAATGATAAAGTTGATGTAGGATCGATTCAACGATAAAGGAGTTGTGTTTAATAAGATATTGCCGTTTGAAGTTTTGCTGAAAGTTGTACTCGTGAACTTGGTTCTTAGGCGTAAAACTTTTGTCTCCCAAAATTTGAAATTCACTATAAAATCATTTCTAATGTTGTATGAAAATTTTGAGTTTTGACAATTTTGACGTAAATTTGACGAAAAAATTTGAATTTGGGTCAAAAATTTGAATTTTGACCAAAATTTTCAAGCTATACCAAAATTTGAATTTCATGTAAAATTGAACGTTTAGACTCCCAAAATTTCAATTTTTTTTTTTTTTTTTTTTTTTTTAGAAATCCTTAGGCGTAGAGAGAAGAAGTTACGCGTAGGATATGGTGCTTAGGCGTAGGAAGTGCTTATGCGTAAACTTAAAGTTAGGCGTAGAAAAACTTATGCGTAAGATTTAGCTTATGCGTAAGACAAGGCTTAGGCGTAAGAAAATTACTTAAGCGTAAAGTGTTCTACGCGTAAGTCTAAGCTTATGCGTAAGATTAGGGTTTTGCCCAAAAAATCCTTTACACTATCACAGTGTAAATGATATCCAAAGTCGAAGTGTTCCACAAACTTATCC
The DNA here is from genome assembly GCA_022545495.1 of Chrysanthemum lavandulifolium. Classification (NCBI taxonomy): domain Eukaryota; kingdom Viridiplantae; phylum Streptophyta; class Magnoliopsida; order Asterales; family Asteraceae; genus Chrysanthemum; species Chrysanthemum lavandulifolium. Next base: position 131,741,383 of record CM040238.1, read on the forward strand.
AAGTGAGGGAAGCAGTGAGTAACCGTTGAAGCACGAAGATTCTTCACCAAAAGCTTATGCGTAGGATTCACTTCTTACGCGTAGACCTTACGCGTAGGATTAGGGTTTCCTTAGGCGTAGAAAGTACAAAATTTCCAAAACTGATTTTTATGCCCAAAAAAGTTTTGTAACCCTGATGTTAATGATGAAACAGCTTCAAAATCACCAAAATAACAAGAAAGTTTTAAACTTTATGAACCACGATGAAATTTGAGCTTATGCGTAAGATAGAACCACGAAACAAAATGAGTTTAAAAACGTATCTAAAACCCGTAAAGCTTGAAACTTTTTGCAAAAAACTAAAACTTTAACACCAAATAAACCTTAAACCACAAGAATCTTGAATTTTTAAGTGTAAAAATCAAAGCTTTAAGCGTTTCAAAGATGTATAACGTGAGCTTTACGTGTACAGTACCAAAAACTTCAAAACAAACACAAACACTCCTAAACCATTGTTAGGCGATTGATACCAATTGTAGGACCTTACTTTTACATCAACCTTACCACGATATCACGCTTATCACAAGAAGAACACGTATAACATAAACCCACGTTATACACAAGGATGTTATGCGTAGAAAGATTAAGAGAAGAACTTGGTGACTTGATATATGTATAAGTCGTGTATGTTTAGAGAGATAGAGAGAAGAAAAGGAAACTTTATTCCAAAGAAACACACACACACACACACACTCAAGCACACCCCTCAAATGAGACTTTGAGGGGTTTTTATAGTTCCTTACATATGCCCTAATGGGCTTTGGGATGGGCTTGGATTGGACTTGGATTGGATGACAACTTATACAAGACTAGCTTAACTAACTTCTACCATTTAGCTTAGCCCAATCCACGAGCTCGATGACTATTCTAATACGATATCTAACACACGTTACAAAGTTCCTAAATGTGAATGACCATCACTTCTAATAAAAACTATTAAGGCTAACAATACCATCCTTAGACTTAAAGTTAAAAAAGCACATACCATTTTGGTTCATGATCACATCCTCCAACTGATATAACCTCCACATATGCTTCAAGTGATAAACCAAATCCATGTGATTCATACGGTACCCAACAAAAAAACCAACCACATTATTACCCCATCTGATACACCCTTCTTTCAACATGCGATCCATCCTAGCCACTTCCCGACCGTCACCAATAATAGAAGGAGGGACAAAATGGAGCTTATTATTCCCATTTCCACCAAAACTTCTAGCTATAGCATCAACAAAAGATCTATTACTCTTCTCAAAACCATTATCCTTCATCACACTATCTTTAACACTACTAGGCTCACCAGTTTCAAAATTGCTAACTACACCAACCCCTTTAGCTAAGTCACTAGCATTCCCATTTAGTTTAAACATCCCAGGCACCCTAACATCCCCAAAACTAACCTTAGTAGGACTTTTAGGCTTACTAGTCCCATTCTGAGGATTCAAAATGGGATTATCTTTAACAGGAATAGGCATTTCAGGCATACTAACATTAACCTTAAGACCATTGACACTATCCTTAGCACTATCAGATTTAGTACTATCAGACCTAACACCACTACTCAAACTAGCAGCAATTTCAACAATAATATCCCTATGACTATCCTTACAACTAACAGAATTATTATCATTAACACAAAATTTCTTACTAGCTTCAAAACCATCACCAACACTACCCACATCCTCCATACCCATTCAAGATCCTCCCAAATCATCACTCCCTTCCACTGATTCAGAAGCCCCTTCCTCATACACCAAATCCTCTATATCCACCACATCACCATTCCCATTTGAAATAGACCTTGAATCAACCTTCTTGAAAGTGTTTCGAGGTGTTTTAGATAGCATATTAGCATGTTTCATAGCAGATTTACTCAAAGGATTCATAGTTCTAGTTGTTTTTTTAGGTTTCAATGATGAATCCGTCCTATTAGAGGATGGATAAGGTTTGGAATCAAGATTTGAATCTGACATGGTGATTTAACTCATTTTCTTAATTCTTGAAAAGTTAAAATCTATTATAGGAAACACAAACAAACTAATTTACAAAAGAAAACTTGCTTTTACAAATATGCATATTAACAAACTAGAAATAAATTTCAATAAAATTCAAAATCAAATCACAATTTCCCCGGTAAAGGGTTTTATATTTTTGGGTAAAGGGTTTCCCCGGTAAATATTATTACACCAAAAAAACATTGAAGTACAAAGGATGAAGGTGACTTCCCTCATCTCAGTCCATAAGGACACTTACATGCTAACCACAACAATAAACCAAACAACTATATAAGAATGACAGGCCATCCTTATAACTAACATAATGAAAACATACTACCTATGGCGACCCTTGAGGCGAACATCATACCCATATGGCATATACTCATAACCGTCATAAGACTCCAAATCATCCGTAAATCTAGCACCGGGTAAACATTTGGGAATGAGACTTCATCTTCATCCTCTATAGTAGATAAAGATAAGGATGAACTCCACGATGTGTAGAAACAATATAGTACTTGCAAATTGCTTCCACAGGCTACTCTTGCCACTTTCCACAAGTACTTTACTAGAAGAGACTTCACACACGTGGTCGTCTTCTCACTAGTGTTAGGTACCGGTACCTCCTCCATACATGGACTACCATCACCCTTTAGCAAACTAGAAGAAATACCATTCGAATCATCTGTAGAAGGCTGATCTAAAGGAGCATCATCCAACGTACTTGTAGTTTCCATGGCCTTCTTCTTGGGGGCAGTTTTAGAAACAGGTTTATACAATACACTTGGCTTTGGTTTGAAGAACCTAGGCCTTTGATTGACTTTGGCATCCTTATTCCCAACCTTACCCGAGTGAACACCCCGAGTAGAACCAACATCATTAATAGCCGAACCCGAACCACTAGTGTGTGAAGCGGCAATTTAGGAGTCTATTTTAGGTAACCGCATTCGTTAAACTAAACCGAGCTTTGCCTTTATCACTATTTTTATAAACCATGACTTGATTTTATATCGTCTATTGGTTTTACGGATTATTTCACTATTAAATGAGTTATCGTATGAGTTTTAATTCTATTTGGTAGGCACTATTCGATTCGGCACTAGAAAAGCCTAAAACGAGAAATATTGTAACTTTTAGACCGTAACTCGAGAATTGACAAATAAATAGTCAAAACTCGTGGAAAAACATAAATAACGATGTTAGAAAGTCGAATGAGCGTTGTGGGACACTCGGGGACAATATATGAGCTCGGGAATGGGTAAGCAGGATAGTTCTGAAAAATTACAACTCGACCCCTCTCTTTTCCCCTGGGCGGCGCCCCCCTCCCCATTTTTATTTATTTTGAGTCCTAGTGTCCAAGTATATAACCCCTCCCTCCCTCATTTCACCTCTTTCTTTCTCTCACTAAAAACACACACACACACTCTCTCTCTCTCTCTCTCTCTCAAAAAAAAAAACCTAACCACCACCACCACCTTGCCGCCGCCCTTTTCGGCCGGCCACCCACCACGTGCGTGACCACCACCTACACCCACCACCATCTTGAAGATCTTTTCATCCTCTTTCCATCCATATATAATACTCTCACTAAAACCTTCATTAACACCTTCAAATCTAAAGATTAAGATTCGTACTTTTAGGGTTTCAAGTGGGTTTTGCAATTGGTGCTTGAATAAGGTAAATGGAACATGATTAGAGCTTGTTTAAGCTATAAAAAGCCACGTATGGCTTATTAGGGTTTCGACCCTATGTCAAATTTGGGGCTTTTGGGTGAAACATGGAATTAAGTCTAATTAACATCTAAATAAACAAGTAATTAGTGTTTGGTAAGCATGTGGTGTATCAATTTGATGGGTTTATGCATTTTAGGTCTAGTTTCATATTTTTGGTTAGAATAGATGATGGGTTTTGTGTTTGGTTAATGATTGGAGCTTGAATGATTGGATTTGGATGTTGTGGAATTGATTTGGGTAGTGTTTGGTTTGGTTTGGCATGGTGTCTGAGCCACCAGGCCACGTCGTCGTCTTGCCTTGGGTTCGTCGTGACCCACTTGGACCACGGGTCCGGGTCGGGTCGATTTGGTAGCTTGTTGGTTGATGTAGTTGAGGTTTGGATGAGGCGCGTGGGCGAAAAGCTTCTAGAGCTTGTTTGGTTCACGTGGTCTTACTTAGTGACCGTGTCATGACCATTAGGGTCATAACATTGGTTTCGGGTATATTTGGTTGATTGATTGGTTGGCGAGATTGTTTTGAGTTGGTTTGGGATTGAATTGCGCTATTATGACTTTTAAATTGGACTTGATATATATATTGTCAACTTTGAGCTACGTCGGTGTTACTTTGACTTTTTAGTCAATAGTTGACTCAAACAAAGCCGTCTTTATGGACTTTAGTATAATTTGGACTATTGATTGATTAAAAGCCGAGAAGTCATGACTCGTGCTTGTGGACTCGAAGCGAATAACGATATGAGATTAATATTGGAATTTGTGAAATATATATATATACATGAAAATGCTAATAGACTATGAAATATAAATAATAAATGGGCTTTTGTACCAAAAATATCGATAACAAGACTTATCTTGTTATTTACTATTTTAAATGGAAACTAACGACTAAATTGGAAATGTTTTATAATAAATAAGTAATTAATGTTTGAGTACGTTTATCGATAAATGTCAATTATGGGCATTTAATACTAGTTTAAGTATTTATTTACTTACGTTGTGTGCATGGGTTACGGATAACCTAACATTAATAGTGTTGATCCACGTGGGTAGCGGACTTATTAGGTTGCGAATCTAATAAGAGCCCGCTATGTACGTTGGGTAATCTTATTAATGGGTAAATTATCCTTATGACTCTTTAGGATACGATTGATTTATGGGATAATAAGCGACACGAGTAAATAAATGAGTTTATCGAGTTGGCGAATTCGATTAGGTCTACTATTTACTCCGAAACTTATTGGACTATGGAGATTATCGTCTAGAGGTCTCATTGTGTTGCATTGAGTTATATATTTGTTGTTTGAGTACATTCATAGCATCATATTGAGTCGATACACCCACATGAGGAATACCAAACACTAGGATTAAATGGTGAAAGCGAGACATTTTGGAAATAACGAAATGGAATACATTGGGGTAGATAACGTTGATTTTGAGGAATATATATATTAAATTTGGTCTACATTAATAGGTTGTCCGAGTCGATAGTTGTTGTGCCGTGATTACCGTTATCTTACGCTAGTGTTTATTTGTGCGTTGATTGCTTGAGGTGAGTTTCATAGCCCCACTTTTATCTCGTTTTTAACTATATTGGGGTGAGAATCATACTCTTGTTTTTGGACCGTTAAAACTATTTGGATTTGCTTATATGCTTGTTGTTTAGATAGATGTGCGGTAGTTGTTGCCTTAGACTAGGTTTAACCGTTGCCTAGCTAAGAATAGACTTCTACCTCGACCTAGTCCGGGGTTGGCAATTGTTCTAGATTTTGCCACGGCGGTCTTTGGACTAGAGTCGCGGGGCCGAGTAATCCACGGATGCGGGATATGTTTATGGTTGGTGATCCGGGTAGGATCGGTGTGCAAGCGGTATTTATCTATCTTAGGTCTTGCATAGCAAATCAACTCCTCTTGGTCCACTATGATTTTGTTGAACTTAAACCTATGAACTCACGCGTGGTGACCTTTTAGCATGATTTCTCGGTATTTGAGAGATGTTTGGAATCGTGATCGGTGGAAGCTTGGCAAGAAGGCGGGGTTCAAGGATCATTTCGACTCGATAAACTTTGGGGACCTATTTTATTAAATCATGTTTTGGGCCTAATATTTATACTTTTGGATTAAATGTTTTGAATACTTAAATTTGGGATTGGTTTTGAATGTTAAATGACTATCTTTTGCTATACTTGTGTGCGATACCAATCCAATAGTAGCCCGAAAACTTGATTAAGTCTTCCATTGTCTGCGAGATTTGGGGTGTTCTGATTGGTATCGAGCTCAAGGTTATAGAGAATTAGGTATTTTATAAACCTAAACTATAACCACTTTTAAGAAAATTGATCCTCGACCGCCTTGCGCTTGCCAAGCGAAGCTTCTTATTTGATTATGGTATGAGCTGCGATTTGAATTATGAGATGATATGTTAAGGGATATTGTGGCGATTATGGAAGCGTTATGATTTGGAGATATGATTATTGATTTTGGGAAAATGAGATGTGATTATCGAGATACTACGGAATTTGATTTGAGTAAGCGATATATTATGATTTTGGAATTTTGAACTCGATTGATTTGATATGGGATTATGTGATGGAGCGGAACTTATGTGTTTTATTTAAAGGCATGTTTTGAGTAATGCGGTACCTCTACTTTTAAAGCTTTCATTATGTGATATATGTTTTGGTTAAGTTGATGCGCTTATTAAAACTAGTTGTTTGAACACTTATACCTACCCTATGCCATTGTCACGAGACTATGCCTTCACTAGCTTTTGATGTGTGCGAGGAGGTCCTTGTTGTTGCTAGTTCGCCGACATTGACTCTCATGGCGGGTTGCGAGGTGATCCTTATGAGATTGCCGTCACACTAGTTCATCATCATCGGATCGCCCTAGCTCATCTAGGCGCTCACTTTACATCGGTCTTAGCACGAGCCCAGACTCCTAGGCTTGCTTATAGCCTTGCCCGCATGTCCGTGAGACCACCATCATCACCTATCCGTTTAGCGACCCTCTCTTCCGTCATCACCACCGGCATCACCATGTCTTAGGAGGCCTAGATCTCCTAGTGTACCACCTCGGGTTTACACCGCAGAGACTCGACTCATGGACTCTCCCTATGGATGAGGCGAGGAGGAGCATGAGGTCGAGGAGGAGCATGAGATTGAGGAGGCGGTATGTAGATGAGGATGAGGATCCTCGGGAGGAGGATGATGAGGATATCCCGGAAGGGGTACTCCTCCATTGCGAGTCTGCACATTCTCGGGACCAGGTTCTCCTTTGCACGAGCTGAGTCCCTGGACGACCTTTAGACATTGACTCACCACCACACTCACCTTATATAGGTAGCCGTTAGGATCGAGATACCATCGGAGATTGCTTGAGCAGGAGTATGGTGAGGCAGGTGCGATGGAGAGGATTACATCACGGGGTACTAGGCTTAGTCGGTTGACGGATCGGTTGGTTGGAGTATCTAGGGCTAGTATAGAGGATTGAGAGGCGATATGGGTGCTTGTAGTCGGGAGGACTAGGGTTTTGCGTGATGGTATGTCGGAGCTCCGGGAGGCGGGTTGGGGACTGCTTGAGAGGGTTCATGACGACTCGTGATCTTGATAAGCGATTTGGCGTAGGATTGGTGAGTTGGGAGAGAGGTCGCGAGAGCTTAAGAGTGATCGCGACGCTCGGCGTGTTGAGTTAGCATCTTTGTGGAGAGAGGTTGGCGATGTTAGGAGATCGGTTAGTGGTATTCGTAGGCGTGGCTAGATAGTATTAGATTCATGGTTTTGTACCATCTTGAAACTAAGTAGTACTTGGTTCGAGATGTAGATTATCCTAGTTGTCTTACTAGTATCGTTGTTAGGATCGTTTTGATTTCTTCGTATCCTTCCATGTATTTCCACTTTTGAAACCTATGAGTTATGGTTATTGGAGCGTGCATCCTTTAGTTATGATTCGGTATTTGATTGTTTCGCTTTGGTATAGCGTTATCCTTGTTGACCTTGATTATGTATTCGAGGCGTTATTGGGTGATCCTTGGAACCCAACTCTATCTTTAGGCGTGAATTGTGAACTTATGAAGCTGTTCTTCTTGCCTTGAATGATGGCAACAAGGCGAAACCCGCTTAGGAACAACGAGCGACTCCTGCTGCTGTTGTTGTTGCCCCAGTCGTCGAGGTCGTCGTCCGGCCCCGACCACTCCACTGTTGAGAACCCGAACATTGATAACCCGGTGTAGAAAACCCGAATGTGAGCGACCGTCTTGAGAATGGTCTGTTCACAAAACCCTCCACTGTGAACCCGACCCCATTGACCGGTTAGTGGCGCGCGTGTCATTGAGCGCTAGTGAGACTAATCTCTCTAACACCTCTAGTGGAACCCCAATCTTGAATCGAACTCGAGGTTGTACCTACAAAGAGTTCGATTACGTGGTCCCATTGAGTTTGGAGGGCGGGGAGTAGTTTACCTAACTAGGTGGTTGGAGAAAAGCGAATCTGTGTTTCTTTGTTAGTAATTGTGATGAGGATTGTAAGGTTAAGTATGCAACATATACCTTGAAGGACGAGCGTTGACACTGGTGGAACAACTATCACGGATCGGTAGGAATTGATGTAGCTTATAGTATGACTTGGACTCGGTTTAAGACTCTCACGATCAAGACTTCTTGTCCTAGGAATGAAGTTAAGAAGTTAGAGAGTGAGTTACGGAACCATAAGGTTAAGAATCTTGACATGGCGACTTATACTCGTCGTTTCAAGAGTTATCATTGCTTTGCCACGATATGGTTCGCATTGAAGAACTTAAGATTGAGAGGTATCTTGATGGATTGCCTTTAGCTACTCGAAATGATGTCATCATTTTGAAGCAGTTAATTTGCATGAGGCAATTCTTGTGGCTCGGCGTTTGATGGACTCTTATGTGCTAGAAGTAGGAGACAAGGGTAAGAATGATAGGAGTGATAAGAGGAAGAGGAATGAAGTTGTTAAAGGGAATGGCAACAAGCGGCATGAGGCGACCGGTGTTCGCCATAGGAAATGGAGAAAGGAAAGATTATGAAGGTAGTAAGCCTATGTGTGGTCGTTGTAACCGACACCACCATGGACTATGCCGAATGTGTGTAGGAAGTGCTCTAAGGTAGGACATTTGGCCAAAGGCTGTAGGTCTCGACCACTTGCTGCTGACTCAAGCTGCTGAGGAGGAGGCGGGGTGGAAGGCCACTTGTCACTGTTTTGGATGTGGAAAGAAGGGACACTTTAAGAATGAGTCCGAGAGCCGTGGATGAGAGGAAATCCGGTAATGTAGGAGGATTTGCTAACCGAGGTGTAGGAGGTAATGGCTTAAACCACGTGAGCGTGAGGTTGTGGAAAACCGGAAACCATGGTGCTAGGAATCGAGAGAGACATGGGAACAGCAGCGTGTTTACGCATTGGGAAGGAAGGTGGTGAGGACCCTAACGTGAGTTCTGGTGCGTTCCTTCTCAATAATCGCTATCTTCCATCTTGTTTGATCTTGGTGCGGATATGAGTTTCGTATCCACCAATTTTATGCCATTACTAGGAATCTCCCAAACACCTCTAGGGTTTAGTTACGATGTGGAATTAGCTAATGGGAATAGAGAAGATAGACACCGTAGTTCGAGGTTGTACCTTAAGTTTCCTAGACCGCCCGTTTAGTATAGACCTATTGCCGGTTACCTTAGGAAGTTTTGGCGTCATTATCGGAATGGATTGGTTGTCGAAGAGCGGTGCACACATCATTTGTGATGAGAAGATTGTGCGTTTACCGTATGGCGGAAAAGTTACGAGCATACAAGGAGATCGGGCGGTTGTGGAAGTCCTTCCGGTTGAGCATCATCTCTTGTATTAAGGCCAGTACATCGATAGAGGAGGTTGTCTTTTCTTGGCTCGAATTTACGAAAAGAAAAGTGAGGAGAAGAGTGAAAGACACCTTAATGATGTACCCGTCGTTAGAGAATTTCGGATGTGTTTCCGACGATGCGAGGATTCCACTGTCCGACAAGTGGAATTCAAATAGAGTTGATACCGGTCGGCACCGTGGCGGGCACCTTATCGACTTGCTCCAAGAGAATTGGAGGGCTGTCTAAGCAGTTGGCGAATTGTCGAGAGAAGGATTCATTCGACCAAGTTCGTCACCGTGGGGAGCACTAGTGTTGTTTGTGAAGAAGAAGGATGGATCGTTTCGGATGTGTATTGATTATAGAGAATTGAATAAGTTAACGGTGAAGAACCGATATCCGTTACCTAGAATAGATGACCTATTCGACCAACTCCAAGGAGCTAGTGTCTTTTCTATGATCGAATTACGATCTGGTTATCACCAGCTTAGAGTTCGAGAGGAGGATATCCCTAAGGCGGCGTTTAGAACTCGTTATGGACACTATGAATTCCAAGTGATGTCGTTTGGTTTGACCCAGCGCGTGTGTTTTCATGGATCTCATGAACCGAGTGTGTAAGCCATACATGGATAAGTTTGTGATAGTATTCATAGACGACATCTTGATATACTCTAAGAGTAGTGAGGAGCACGAAGAGCATTTGAGGCTCATTTTAGGATTGTTGAGAGAGGAGAAGTTGTATGCCAAATTCTCTAAGTGTGAATTTTGGATTCCGTCCGTGCAATTCTTAGGTCATGTGATAGATAGTCGAGGTGTTCATGTTGACCAAGCTAAGATTTAGGCCATTAAGGAATGGGGCTCTAAGAACCCATCAATCCGGCGGTTTCTAGGTTTAGCGAGGCTATTATAGGAGATTCATTGAGGATTTTCCAAGATAGCTAAGTCGTGACCAAACTAACACGGAAGGATGTTAAGTATGAATGGGAGAAAAGGAAGAAGAAGCATTCCAACACGAAGGAGAAGTTGTGTAGTCGCCCATCCTAGCTTTACTGAAGGCGAAGACTTTGTCGTGTCTTCTGACGCTTCGCATAAAGGCTTAGGTGTTGTTTTGATGCAGCGTGAGAAGGTGATTGCTTATGCATCCGACAACTTAAAAGCATGAGAAAAACTACACCACCCATGACCTTGAGTTAGGTCTTTGTAGTGTTTGCTCTTAGGATCTGGAGACATTATCTGTATGGAACCAAGTGTGTAGTATTTACCGACCATAAGAGCTTGAAGCATATCTTAGATCGGAAGGGGCGAACATGAGACAACGTCGTTGGTTAGAATTGCTTAGTGATTATGATTGTGAGATTCGTTATCATCTGGTAAGGCTAATGTTGTGGTGATGCACTTAGTCGTAAGGAGGACATTCCACCCTACTCGTTAGATCCTTAGGAATGACCATTGTTTCGCCCTTACCGTCTCAAATTTTAGCCGCCCAAGCGGAGGCATTGACGGAAGAGAACCGTCCTTATGAGAATCTTCATGGAATGGTAGAAAGTGAAAGCGGCTTCTTGAGCGCTTCGGCGGAACATTATGCTTGAGGCAGTGGATACCATTTCATGGTGGAATCCGTGAGTTGATTATGCATGAGTCGCATAAATCAAAATACTCTATTCATCCGGGCCGATAAGATGTATCGGGACCTTAAGAAACTTTATTGGTGGCCTAATATGAAAGCCGATATAGCTCGGTATGTCGGTTGGTGCGACTTGTTCTAAAGTAAAGGCGAACATCGAAACCCTCGGGACTCTTAGTTCAACCCGAACTCCCGAATGGAAATGGGGGCGAATAACCATGGACTTTATCACTAAATTACCGAGAACGAGTTAGCGGCAATGACGCTATCGGGTAATAGTTGATCGTTTAACTAAGTCTGCTCACTTCTTAGCCATTAGTGAAACCGATAGTCTTGATAAGCTTGCTCGATTGTATCTTAAGGAGGTAGTATCGCGTCATGGAGTACCGATATCTATCATTTCCGATAGGGATAGTCGTTTTACATCCCACTTTTGGAGATCATTACAGACAGCATTAGGAACAAATTTGGATATGAGTACTGCTTACCATCCTCAGACCGATGGTCAAAGCGAGAGAACCATTCAGACTTTAGAAGACATGCTTAGAGCCTGTGTTATTGATTTCGGCAAAGGCTGGGAGAGACACCTCCCTTTGGCCGAATTCTCTTACAACAATAGTTATCACTCTAGCATTAAGGCCGCCCCATTTGAGGCACTGTATGGCCGAAAATGTCGTTCTCCTGTTTGTTGGGTGAAGTTGGCGAGTCGACTTACAGGTCCCGAACTTGTCCTAGAAACCTTGAGAAGATAGTTGATTAAGTAACGGTTGCAAACCGCTCGTGATAGACAAAGAGTTATGCCGATAAGAGGCGTAAACCTTTAGAATTTCGGGTTGGAGATCGTGTTATGTTGAAAGTTTCTCCTTGGAAAGGAGTGATTCGTTTTGGAAGCGTGGAAAACTCAATCCCGATATATTGGTCCCTTTCCAATCACGGAAAGAATCGGACGGTAGCATACCGCTGGAGCTACCATCGAATTGAGTAGTGTACACAATGTCTTTCATGTTAGTAATCTTAAGAAATGTCTTTCGGAGGAAAACATAGTTGTGCCTTTAAGAGATATTCGTATTGATGAGAAATTGAATTTTGTTGAGGAACCGATTGAGATTATGGATCGTGAGATTAAAAGGTGAAGAATAGCCGTATTTCGATTATCAAAGTTCGTTGGAACTCCGGCATGGACGGAGTTCACTTGGGAGCGTGAGGGCGTTTTCCGTAGGAAGTATCCTAAACTTTTCATGACATCAAGCAACTCGGGTGAAACCGGGACGGGTTTCTTACGAGGCTGGGAGGCTGTGACAATGGCAATTTAGGAGTCTATTTTAGGTAACCGCATTCGTTAAACTAAACCGAGCTTTGCCTTTATCACTATTTTTATAAACCATGACTTGATTTTATATCGTCTATTGGTTTTGGGTTTATTTCACTATTAAATGAGTTATCGTATGAGTTTTAACTCTATTTGGTAGGCACTATTCGATTCGGCACTAGAAAAGCCTAAAGCGAGAAATATTGTAACTTTTAGACCGTAACTCGAAAATTGACAAATAAATAGTCAAAACTCGTGGAAAAACATAAATAACGATGTTAGAAAGTCGAATGAGCGTTGTGGGACACTCGGGGACAATATATGAGCTCGGGAATGGGTAAGCAGGATAGTTACGAAAAATTACAACTCAGACCCTCCTCTTTTTCCCTGGCGGCCCCCTCCCCCCTTTTTTTTATTTTGAGTCCCTAGTGTCCAAGTATATAATACCCCTCCTCCCTCATTTCACTCTTTCACTTTCTCTCACTAAAAAACACACACAACACTCTCTCTCTCTCTCTCTCTCTCTCAAAATAAAATAAAACCCTAACCTACCACCACCACCGCCGCCACCATTCCGGCCACCATTCCGCCACATTCCGCGCGTGACCACCCACCTCCACCACCATCTTGAAGATCTTTTCATCCTCTTTCCATCCATATATAATACTCTCACTAAAACCTTCATTAACACCTTCAAATCTAAAGATTAAGATTCGTACTTTTAGGGTTTCAAGTGGGTTTTGCAATTGGTGCTTGAATAAGGTAAATGGAACATGATTAGAGCTTGTTTAAGCTATAAAAAGCCACGTATGGCATTATTAGGGTTTCGACCCTATGATGAAATTTGGGGCTTTTGGGTGAAACATGGAATTAAGTCTAATTAGTGTCTAAATAAACAAGTAATTAGTGTTTGGTAAGCATGTGGTGTATCAATTTGATGGGTTTATGCATTTTAGGTCTAGTTTCATATTTTTGGTTAGAATAGATGATGGGTTTTGTGTTTGGTTAATGATTGGAGCTTGAATGATTGGATTTGGATGTTGTGGAATTGATTTGGGTAGTGTTTGGTTGGGTTTGGCATGGTGTCGAGCCACCATGAGGACACGTCGTGGCTTTGGGTTGCGTCGTGACCCACATGGACCCATGGGTCCGGGTCGGGTCGATTTGGTAGCTTGTTGGTTGATGTAGTTGAGGTTTGGATGAGGCGCGTGGGCGAAAAGCTTCTAGAGCTTGTTTGGTTCACGTGGTCTTAACTTAGTGACCGTGTCATGACCATTAGGGTCATAACATTGGTTTCGGGTATATTTGGTTGATTGATTGGTTGGCGAGATTGTTTTGAGTTGGTTTGGGATTGAATTGCGCTATTATGACTTTTAAATTGGACTTGATATATATATTGTCAACTTTGAGCTACGTCGGTGTTACTTTGACTTTTTAGTCAATAGTTGACTCAAACAAAGCCGTTTATGGACTTTAGTATAATTTGGACTATTGATTGATTAAAAGCCGAGAAGTCATGACTCATGCTTGTGGACTCGAAACGAATAACGATATGAGATTAATACTGGAATTTGATGAAATATATATATATATACATGAAAATGCTAATAGACTATGAAATAGAAATAATAAACGGGCTTTTGTACCAAAAATATCGATAACAAGACTTATCTTGTTATTTACTATTTTTAAATGGAAACTAACGACTAAATTGGAAATGTTTTATAATAAATAAGTAATTAATGTTTTGAGTACGTTTATCAATAAATGTCAATTATGGACATTTAATACTAGTTTAAGTATTTATTTACTTACGTTGTGTGCATGGGTTACGGATAACCTAACATTAATAGTGTTGATCCACGTGGGTAGCGGACTTATTAGGTTGTGAATCTAATAAGAGCCCGCTAATGCGTTGGGTAACCTTATTAATGGGTGAATTATCCTTATGACTCTTTAGGATACGATTGATTTATGGGATAATAAGCGACACGAGTAAATAAATGAGTTTATCGAGTTGGCGAATTCGATAAGGTCTACTATTTATTCGAAACTTATTGGACTATGGAGCTTATCGTTTAGAGGTCTCATTGTGTTGCATTGAGTTATATATTGGTTGTTTGAGTGCATTCATAGCATCATATTGAGTCGATACACCCACATGAGGATACCAAACACTAGGATTAAATGGTGAAGCGAGACATTTTGGAAATAACGAAATGGAATACATTGGGGTAGATAACGTTGATTTGAGAATATATATATTAAATTTGGTCTACATTAATAGGTTGTGCCGAGTCGATAGTTGTTGTGCCGTGATTACCGTTATCTTACGCTAGTGTTTATTTGTGCGTTGATTGCTTGAGGTGAGTTTCATAGCCCACTTTTATCTCGTTTTTAACTATATTGGGGTGAGAATCATACTCTGTTTTTGGACCGTTAAAACTATTTGGATTTGCTTATATGCTTGTTGTTTAGATAGATGTGCGGTAGTTGTTGCCTTAGACTAGGTTTAACCGTTGCCTAGCTAAGAATAGACTTCTACCTCGACCTAGTCGGGGTTGGCAATTGTTCTAGATTTTGCCACGGCGGTCTTTGGACTAGAGTCGCGGGGCCGAGTAATCCACGGATGCGGATATATGTTTATGGTTGGTGATCCGGGTAGGATCGGGTGTGAAACGGTATTTATCTATCTTAGGTCTTGCATAGCAAATCAACTCCTCTGGTCCACTATGATTTTGTTGAACTTAAACCTATGAACTCACCGGCGTGGTGACCTTTTAACATGATTTCTCGGTATTTGAGAGATGTTTGGAATCGTGATCGGTGGAAGCTTGGCAAGAAGGCGGGGTTCAAGGATCATTTCGACTACGATAAACTTTGGGGACCTATTTTATTAAATCATGTTTTGGGCCTAATATTTATACTTTTGGATTAAATGTTTTGAATACTTAAATTTGGGATTGGTTTTGAATGTTAAATGACTATCTTTTGCTATACTTGTGTGCGATACCAATCCAATAGTAGCGCCCGAAAACTTGATTAAGTCTTCCATTGTCTACCGAGATTTGGGGTGTTACAATACAAGAAAAACGAAACCCTAATTAGGTTCGAATATTAGAAACAATAACCAAGGATCAATGGGCAAAAAAATAATTGATCGTTGATCGATATATATATATATATATATATATATATATATATATATATATATATATATATATATATATATATATGTGTGTGTGTGTGTATATAATATACCGACAATCGACAATCGAATTAGGTGCGATCAAAAAAAAACCAAGGCGTTTAAAACCCTAACCCAACGATTCACACAAATATACCTTTAATCCCAAAAAACAAGACGCAAATTGAAAACACCAATGATAACCACAGCGATTGATCACAAGTGTATTCAGTTTGATCCAAGAATTAAAGGAGACAGGCAGATTTGGATGAGAAAAACGATTAGGATGGGGGGGAGAAAATAGCCAAAAGAGGACTTTTAGGGTTTTCGGTTAAATTTATATACATACATATAGTTTACATTGATTATACCATTGTACTAAATGGTTATTAAGTTTATAAAAGTATAGGGACTAAAGTTGAAAAGTTACAAAAGAGTTACAAGCCTTAGTTTTATGTTTATTAGGTTTTAAGTGGGATTTCCCAACTAGACAAGCTCGGTTCTCTAACTTGTAAAGAGTTATGATCACCTTTTACGCTCACATAAAGCTCTTTGAGTGTACAAATAAGGTTTTGGGTCCCACTTGCCCAAAGCGTTTCAAAACCTAAGTGAAATTACTATTTTACCCTTATGTGTCAATAGCTGGCAATTAACAGCAAAATTAGTCTCACAAAAATGGCTATATTTTGAGTTTACCACTTTTTTTGACCTGGTTCAAGCGGCCATGTTTAAGTTAAAGGGTCTAATAACTTTTCTACTTGAACACTAACAGTTGGTATAGTACAAAAATTTTGAGTTTTCACGAATGAAATCTGTTACTCCAGTTTTGACTACTTTTATGAAAGATTTTCAGTTTAATTCGTCAGGTGGAGTTATGGAATGAGCCACTGATTTTTGACACTAAACCCGTTTTGTTCTTTGTTCCAAATCGACTCGAAATTAACCATCAAAACAAGTTTCTAATGTGTTTCTAACCAAGTCCAAGGTATAATGGGATAATGCTAAAAATTGCATCGAACATGACCACTTTTGTGATTGTGTGTAACCAACTTTTTTTTTTGTCATTGTATCACAAAAAATTTGAATTTGCGTTCTTGTATGTATCCAGTTATGCTAAGCGTAACATCATTAGTCCTTTATATTAACGGTCGTTAGTAATACTTAAAATTTCGTTTTTTTACGTTTTTATTCGTCTTCATCTGTTATTATACGTTTTCGTCCGTTTTCTTATGCTTGCGTCCAATTTTATACGATTTCCTCCATTTTTTTACGTTTTCGTTTGTTTTCTTACGTTTTCATACGTTTTATACGTTTTCGTCCGTTTTCTCACGTTTTCATCCGTTTTCTCACGTTTTCATCCGTTTTAATACATTTTCATCCGTTTTCTTACGTTTTCTTCCATTTTTATACGTTTTCGTCCATTTTTAAATGTTGTCGTCCATTTTCTTATGTTTTCGTCCGTTTTTTACGTTTACATTCGTTTTCTTCCATTTTTATACGTTTTCGTCTGTCTTATTACGTTTTTATACATTTTCTTCGTTTTCATTTGTTTCTTAAGTTTTGTTCGTTTTAACGTTTTCTGCATTTTAAATCCATTTTATCGTTTCATCTGTTTTATCGTTTTCGTCCGTTTTCTTCGTTTTATCGTTTTCGTCCGTTTTTAAACGTTGTCTTACGTTTTCATCCGTTTTTATACATTTGCGTCTATTTTTAAACCTTATCATTCATTTTCTTACGTTTTGTTTTGTTTTCGTGTGTTTTTAGACGTTTTCGTCCGTTTTCTTACGTTTTTGCTCGCTTTTATACACTTTTGTTCGTTTTTATATGTCTACGTTCGTTTTTACACGTTTTGGCTCATTTTTATATGTTTTCGTTCATTTTTGTACACCTTCATTCGTTTTTACATGTTTTCTTTCGTAAACAAGCGGCGTGTAAAGCGTATAAAGCGAATGAAAATGTAAAGCGAATGTAAGCGATAAAAGCGAGCGTGGCGTATGAAACAAATGGCGTATAAAGCAGTACAAACATTTTAAAGCGTGTAAAAGCGAACATGGGCGTGTAAAATGAGCGAAACATATTAAAACGAGCAAAAATAAGAAAGCGGACGAAAACAAAACAAACGTGAAAATGAGCGGCGTGTAAAGCGGACGAAAATATAAGAAAATGTTTAAAAGCAGACGGCGTGAAAATAGATGGCGTGTAAGCGATGAAGCGTGAAAGCCGACGGCGTATAAAATAGATGAAAATGTAAGAAAGCGTTTAAAAGCGGACGGCGTATATAAGCGGACGGCGTATAAAAATGGAAAAAGAGTGAAAAGAAAGCGTTTAAAAAACGTTTAAAATGAGCGAAGCGTTTAAAAGCGAGCGAAACATGTATAAAGCGGACGAAACGCATAAAAGCGGATGTAAGCGTAAAAATGAGCGGCGTATAAAATGAGCAGCGTATAATAACGAATGAAAATGTGTGAAAACGAATAAAAACGTAAGAAACAGAATTTTAAGTTATTTACTAACCCAATACCGTCTTCCACGGGTTATGGGTCCCAATACCGTCTTCCATGGTGTATGGGGGTTTAAGTTATTTACTAACGACCATTAATATAAAGGACTAACGATGTAACGCTTAGCCTGACTGGATACATACAATAACAAAAATTCAAAAGTTTTATGTTACAATGAAAAAATTAGTTGGCTACATACAATCTCAAAAGTGGTCAACTTTAATGCATTTTTTTAGCATTATCCCTAGTTTAAAATACATAAGTTCCCAAAAGACAAGTCATAATAAGTTTAAACATAAGTTTCAAATGTTAAAGCAATTGTTTTTTAAGATAAACAACATTTGAAAAAAGTGTCCATGAAATGTGTCTATGAAATGCATCCAGAAAGTTTTCACTTACTGCTGATCACCTGAAAAGCATAACAAAATGGATCAACTATGGCCATAGTTGGCAAGTTCACAGGATTAAGTACACCAAATAGTTCAAAATGAGTGTTTATGTAATAAGGCCACTACTTAGTCGGTTCAGCTAGGGGTGTTCGTGGGTTGGGTAATATCAAGAATAAATAAAAATTGAAACCGAACCGAACTCGAAAATAACCGAACCGAACTCGAACGAACCAAACCGAATTTGTCAAAATCTAACCGAACCGAATTAAATATTATATATTTATATTATATTATAGTATTATAATATATATAATATATATAATTATAAATAAATATATATATATATATTTATATATTTATATTATAAAAATGTATTAAAACTCATTTATACTATTAATATAATATTTTTAAGCTTGAAAACATTTTTTTGCTAGAAATATATAAAATAAATAAATAAATTATTAAATTTTTGTAATTAGTGGTGGTTTTCGGTTATGAGGTTCGGTTTTGGTCATTCGGTTCGGTTTTCGGTTCGGTTTAATCAATTTGAATTCGGTTCGGTTCGGTTCGGTTTCGGTTATACCGGGAAAAAAATTAACCAAACAAAGCTGGCAAAACAAACCGAACAACCCGATAACCGAGCCGATGAACACCCCTAGGTTCGACCGTTAACATGCTCTATCGCTAGCACGGAAAAGTGATACTATGCACTCCGGTTATAGTGGGAGTGAAGAGATGGATCTACCCTAAATAGCGCTATCCATGAATATCCACGACTCCTAAAGGAGTTAAAAAGTAGTGTAATAAACGGGCTCTTAATGATAGTTCTCAAGCATAAAACAAGCATACATACCATTTTGCATAAGTTGTGAAACAATAGTTAAAACAGTTCAATTAGCTCAAAAGGCTCGTAAAAGGACAATCAATTCATTTTAAGTAATCATGTCATGCTTTTCATACCAAAACAAGTAAGCAGTGAAATGGAAATGTGGCTTCCTTATGAGCAAGGCGTGAATACAGAGCGGGCACAACAATAATCACTAAGGCAACCCTCGAGCGTATACCTTCCTAACCACGACCTAAAGCAAGTAAAATACTTGCAAATAACTAAATGATATGCTCGAACAAAAGAACGACAATTAGTTAGGTCACTCATTCAGACTCGTCAAAATACGTTACTTTTTCAAAACCACAATCTCACTAAAACGCTTGAATACCCTATGTATCTACCGACAAACCTCAAGATCACAAGGACTTGGATTATAATCACCTCCACTTAGTATACTTTTTCATCTCATGTCAATACAAAACGATTTTTATTATTTTTATATATATATATATTACAAGTTGGCATTTTAATGGTATGAAAGCAGCAATTTGTTTAAGCAAATAGTATTAGATGTTTATTTAATGATGTTACGTCACTTGTGGTCCTGCTTGCCATCTTCTATAAAATAACAGCAGAAGCGGAAACTTGTGTATGTCTAAACATTTCAAGATTAGAATCAATATCTCTTCTTGTTCTGATTTTCACTTTCTGAAAGTGGAATACAGTTCATTTTCATCAAGTCTTCCTTCTTCTCATAATCATCAAGTAAGTTTCCTGATTTAATATATGTGGCAATAACAGTAGCAAGTATACGAGCTTCTGTTTTTTCATGTTTCATGCTAGTTGTAACATTATATCAAAAATATTATATCTGTTTAGTGTTTTATGTATATGCTTCTAATTATTTGATTTGATGGTTTATGATGTTGAAATAGTATTTGAATATATGTTGGTACTTTTAAATATGCAGTTCATCCGAACGAATAATGTTTGTGAGACACGGACATATCTGGTTTTTGAAGAAAGACGATAAGAATTCGTGGAAGTTGTTGTTTTTGTTTTACATATACGTTAACCTCCTTCGTTCGGGTTCCTGAGTTCTGTTTTCTGTCACTTGTTCAAACCCAAGTCGTCTTTTTTTTCTTCCTTCTGTTTTAATTTTCAGCCTTCATTTCTAGTTGCTTTTAAGTTCTTTATGGACTATCGTACCACAACCATGTTTGCATCTGTTAAAGAAAACGATCTTGATTTTGTTGTACCGAATGAAATGTCCCCTGATGATGCCTGGTTCAATAGTCCTAATATGTCTTGTTCAACCCTTATGGATTTTTCATCTTCTTACCTTGATTCCGCAGATGTATACATGACATGTTTCGATCCAAACGTGTGTACTCAGGAAATAGATATGAAACCTCTTGATGAATATAGCGAATTCTTTGATGATCGATTTATTCAAGTGATTGAATATCTGAATGAAAGATGCGTATTGGACACAGATCTTCTTGTTCAGTTATGGCTGCCTGTGGTTAGGAATGGACAACGAGTCCTAACGACAGAGAATCAACCATTTATGGTCAACTCAGACAGTACAAATCTCTCTTGTTATAGAGAGGTTTCCAAGAACTATCAGTTTGCTGCTGAGTATGATTCTAATGAGACAATTGGTTTGCCTGGACGCGTTTTCTTGAAAACATTTCCTACTTTTACTCCAGATCTTCGACTCGTCGCAGAAGGGAGCGACCCACGTGTGACTCATGCTCAAAAATTCAATATTTACGGTTGTCTCAACCTTCCTCTATACGAACTAGATGGTGAAACTTGCGTGGGTGTCGTGGAGGTCGTGACAACTTCCCAGAATGTTAACTTCCGTGCTGAACTTGAAAGCATCTTTAAAGCACTAGAGGTGAACTTTTAATCTTCTTTTCCATATAAGGTTTATAGGCTAATGGGACCCACGATCGCGCATTCATGATAAGTTTAACTTCATGAACAAGTCACTGACTTGGATTCTTTGTTTAATCTTGATTAATTGTTTGTAGGTTGTTGATCTAAGGAGTTCCGATTTCTTGATTCATCGGAAGCTTAAGGTAAAGATCATACATCATAAAATTAATTGATGCTATTGTAGTTTGAAACTTTATTTTTTTCTGATGACGGATTTGTTTCTGTTTATTTAACAGGATTTCAGCGAACCATATGAATTGGTACTTGCTGAGATTCGAGACGTTTTGAGATCCATATGTGACACACTCAAGTTGCCGTTGGCGCAAACATGGGGTCCATCCAAAGGCAGATCAAGAGAAGATGTTGATTCAATCTCCATAATTGAATCGGCTTCTTATGTGTTTGATCCTCAGATCTTGGACTTTTTCGAGGCATGCTCAATTCAGCAGCTCATGCAAGGAGAAGGTATTGCTGGTAAAGCGTTGGGTACAAACCAACCTTGCTTTACTAACATTGATGATTTTTGTAGGGCTGATTATCCACTAGGTCAAGAAGCTAGGATGTTCGGACTCAATTGTGCTATCGCAATACGCCTTCATAGTACGTACACAGGACCGTTGGATTTCGTCTTGGAGTTCTTTTACCCGTGATTGCAAAGGCCATGAAGAGCAAAACCAAATGCGCAACTCAATTGCTTCTATGACAAAAGTCTTTCTTGGAGCTTGCACGTGATTAAAGACGAAGAAGTAGTGGAACCAGCTTCATTTCCGATTAAAGAAACAAATACCCGCGATGAATCTTGGATATCCCATATGTTGGAAGCTCAGAATAGAGGCAAAAACGTCATTTTGTCTATGGGATGTCACAAGGATGAACCAGAAGAAGAGTTTCAGGTGATAAACCAATATTATCATGAACTCACATTAGCCAAACCTGAAAATCAGACTTATATAGAGTGGGGATCCAAGTCAAGAATTGCATCATCAGGCACCAAACGGACAGGTGAAAAGAGCAGAGTAAAGACAGAGAGGAATATTAGTCTGCAAGTTCTCCAGCAATACTTTCCCGGGAGTCTTAAAGACGCTGCCAAGAGCATTGGGGGTTAGAACACAACTATCTTCATATATTGATCTACATGATATAGCTTACCTCAAGATTGCTAACTTAACCATCAGAATTGCCTCAATGTTTTCAGTGTGCCCAACGACGTTGAAAAGGATATGCAGGCAGCATGGAATCATGAGATGGCCTTCTCGAAAGATCAAGAAAGTAAGCCATTCATTGAAAAAGCTCCAACTTGTCATTGATTCAGTCAAGGTGCAGATGGGATGCTTAAGCTCGGGTCATTCTACACAAACTTCCCAGAACTGAACTCCCAGATTCCACCTAGTCCAAAACTGAAAGTCAATGATCGGGTTAACCATTTGAAAACTCAAGCAACCCCATCCAATTCTTCATCTTCTTGCAGCCGTGATTCCAGTTCTTCAACAGGAAATGCCATACATACGGCAAAAACTCGTGGGTTGGTTCATGAAGAAACAGTGAGATCTGAAAATGAGGTTATAGTGCATGCGCAGAAGAAAAGCAGCCCCGTATCACTAAATGACAGTGTTTTCAGAGTAAAAGCAAGTTACGGTGATGAGAAAATTCGCTTCAAAATGTCAAAGCACTGGGGTTTTGGAGACTTGCATAGAGAGATAACAAAGCGTTTTAACATATATGACATGGGTAATATCACACTTGAGTACATAGATGATGAATCTGAGTGGGTATTGTTGGCATGTGATGCTGATCTTGAGGAATGTATGGATCTGCATACATCTACTAAGAATCCAACAATTAAGCTATTTGTCCATCAATCTTCACACCCCTCATTCATGCCAATGATACATTCAAACGATGACATCAACATGTGGTAGTTCTTTTCTTTTTTTTTTTTTTTTTTTTTTTTTTTTGTCTTGGTAGGCATCCCACAGGGACGTTATTAGGTTCCGTTGGGGTTTTCCCTTATAATGATGCTTATTAATCATGATATTAAAAGCTAATACAAATTGTAAAACTTCTGGTTCAGAAGTTACTCCTAGTCGTTATTAGTTTGAATCCTTTTGTATGATACTCGGAATCTCCTAGAAATTGAGATTATAACGAGTAGAAGATTTAAATCGTATCTGTTAAAATCGCATTCATTACAGTAATGAGGGCACACCGCATGAACATGTACAACTTTTAAAAATTTCAATCAAAGTCACCCACCCAAATAGGCAAATTCAGGATAAAATGGGAGAATGGTTTAACAAACAATATTATACAATTTTACATTTGTTGGGACCTTACCCGCACTCTTTGGGTGGAGGCCCATTAGCCTAACCGAGCCGCTCTATTCATTCCCACTTACATCGTCTCTTTATTCTTTAGATCCATCTGGGTATATCTCCGCGAAAAAATCCGGGCATACTTTGATCCAAAAAAAGGGGGATTTGTTGGTAGTAAACAGTTTATGAGAGAACTACAGTCATGTGTACCATGAAATCAATTTTTTTTCATGTTTGTGGATGCACGTTCGCCACATGGTAAACGCTACAGTTGCATATCTCCTTTGGTCCACATCTTTTTTCTGCTTCGTATATCTTATATTAGAGTTAGCTATATCAATTATTTGTCATCAAAATCCCCTCAGCAACTTTGCTATTTTGAAGAATTGATACAAGGTGTGATGTTTTTTTCTTTGGTTTTTGGCTATTTTGTTTGATCTTTATGCTGGTTTGACTATGTTGCATCTTGTGGGTTAGGAATAGAGATTGTAAAGGTATTCATTGGGTCTCCTGGGATGTCGTTACGAGGCCAAAGAAATATGGTGGTTTGGGCATTTCTAAGTTGTATGACGTTAACGTAGCTCTATTGGTTAAATGGGCTTGGAGATTCAAATCTAATTATGAAGGTTTGTGGAGAAAAGTGGTGATTAGTATTCATGGTGGTCGTAGTAAGTGGTCATTTTTACCGGTCAAAAGATCCTTGCCGGGAACTTGGAAGGCTATTGTCAACTTATTGGAGAAGATTCGTATTAATGGTGAGCCAATTTATAAAATGATTACTTGTACACTGGGTAATGGGGATCGGATCAGTTTCTGTAAGGATGTTTGGTTTGGCGAAACACCTTTATATATTAGATGGCCAGCTCTATTCTCTTTGGAAAAAGATAAGGAATGTCGATCGGCTCGGTGGTGTCGATGGGACTCGATGTCGGATGTCGTCTAGGCGGTCTTGAGTGTTCATACGGTTGAAGGCATTTCGGAGAAACAAGATGTGTTGTTTATGTTATCTCGGGTTCGGCTTTATGGCGGCAAAGCAGTGGATATGGGATAATAAACTGCGGTGGAGTTCTCTGTAGCTACGGTAAAGATTCCATTCGTGAGAACCTAGTTGGTTGCTCGGTCATGTATTTCGATGGATTAATTGGGTTCGATCAAGGTTAATCGTTGGTTTGGAGAATAGATAAAGGTAGAGTCCCCCGCGAGTTGGTGATCGGAAGGAACATTGTTTTGCCTAGCGCTAGATGTCAGATGTGCAACTCGGCAGATGAGTCGATAAGCCATATTTTTTTCAGCTGCATCTTCGCATCTGGGGTATGGTCTCTGGTTTGTAGATGGTGCAAGATGAGTGTAGCTTCCTTCGCTGACTATGAAGCGGTTCTTAAATGGCCGTCTTCGAGCTCCAATTCTGCCAAGGAAAAGAAGATCATCTGTGGGATTTTTTGGGTCACTAGCTGGGCTATTTGGAAAG
Source organism: Chrysanthemum lavandulifolium (assembly GCA_022545495.1). Taxonomy (NCBI): domain Eukaryota; kingdom Viridiplantae; phylum Streptophyta; class Magnoliopsida; order Asterales; family Asteraceae; genus Chrysanthemum; species Chrysanthemum lavandulifolium. The sequence goes on from CM040238.1 coordinate 131,766,562, forward strand.
AACGCAATAAGGTGGTCTTTCAAAACGGTGATCCGAAGGTGTTGGAGGTGGTTTCATTGATTAAGACTATGTCTTTCATTTGGTTAAAGTATAGATCTAAGTACCATAGTATTGTTTGGAACGATTGGGTAAAATACCCGTTGTACATGCTGTAATTTGTGGTGTGTGTGGTCCTTTTTTTGAGGACTTCGCCATTTTGTTTTGAATGAAGTTCTAATTTCAAAAAAAAAATGTTGCTTATGGTGGTTTAAATGTTTGTTATGCTTAGATGTTGGGGTTACTAAATGAGATGCAGAGTATGGTTTGGGGTTTAAGGTTAAAGTCGGTGCAATTCGATGTCGACCTTATTAAATGTTGTCCACGTTTTTTTGTTGTCTTAATTTTTTTTTTTTTTTGATAAGCACTGACTTTCTTTGATCTTTTTTTTGCTCTTACGTATTTGCAAACTATCGCTTGATAATGCTTTTCTTGCTCACGATAACTATTTCAAAAATGTTAATAGTTCTACTTTGTTTTCTTTTTATTGTCTTCATAATTGGCCTGTGTATTATTGAATATAATTATGAACTCAAAAACGATACCTGACTCCCAAAACATTCACAACCGGTCACCTCAAACACGATACAAAACAATGCTCGAATATACATGGATGTTACGGATGTCAAATGTGTAAGATCATTACGCGAGCGTGTCCACTGTCAACCATATGCATCCCGGTCTTTTCGCATCAAAGACTCATTATGCCAAAGGTTAGTTGATCTTTTTGTTACTCATTGTTGATATAGTTACACTTATTGTCATGTTTACCATGCAAACATTCACATGCTAATGTTGCATGTTTTTTCGTAGATATTATTCAGAAGCGAACGTGCACATTACAGGACACCACATAGGTTTAGACCATGGTAGTCATATGGGTGGAGTGTGTGTACCAATGGGTAATTCTTTTGGGCTGAATTGCGACATTGCAAACCATTTGGAAAGAGATTTGCCCGACAGTGCTTTAAAAAACCGTGTTGGTGGGCCGATTGATGAAACGCCTGATAATGTAACCAAAGGTGAACTTATGCACTCTATTTTAAAGCAACTACCTATTTCCTGTTTTTAGTTTATTTAAGTTGTTTGCATACGAAATTGAATCCAAAATTTTCCAATGCTTTGGTTTTTTTTTGACAATGTAGGCGTATCTGCTTATCAGCACGCTAAATCAAATGTGACACACCATGTTGACTGCTTCAGAGAAGCTACAGGAAGAAAGAAAAGCTCTAGCACGATTACAGGCACGATGTCCGGCATCGTTACTGCAAACCCGATTGTCAACCTAATTGAGACAATAGTATGGTCATTCTTCGTCAACAATCGGTTCTGCGATGGAAGGTACCTTGATGTATTTTGTTTTGCACAACACTTTAGGGTCACTAAATCACAATATCATGCTATTTTTTAATTGGAGCAGGATCACTGCACATGATAGCGGATGTTCACAACAACCTCGAAAAAGAGGCAAACGCGAAAGCAGATGCCTAGCAACCCGGTTCGCATGTGAGTCATCGATTATGTGCACACCATTGGTCAACCAATGACTCCTAATACGATGGAAGGTGACTTCTACTCTTCTCTTTTCAAATGCATTTTGTCAAATTTTATTGCTTCCTATACAATACCGAATTAGTCTTTCATAGTATTCTTTACTGTGAATAGGATTACCTGCACACAATACTGGTCCTTCAAAACAAAGTAGAAAAAGAAAAAACTCAGCCAATGACGTCATTAGCAGCCGTGTACAGACCCCTAATTCACATGATGGTGTGCAGACCGTCGTTGAGCAACTGCCTTTACATGTGGCTAAAGGTCAGCAGCCATGTTTTCTTTTGTAACAAACGTTTTTGAATCCCACCTGTTTTCGTGCAATATTAATTTTGACTTTTATGTGTTTGTCTTCCAACAGTGAAAGCAGATGTCCATGGTAATGTTGACACTGATGTTACATCTAATGATTGTCATTTGGCAAACACTCGGGAAAGAAAAAGACGCGCAAGTCAGGATCCACAAGATGCATGCATCAACCAAATTCAGATAATAATGTTCACACCATTGGTGAACCATCCACTCCTCATGCAACTGAAAGTAAGCGTTTTTTGTTTTTTCCCTTTTGCAACACATTGTTTATATCCAAGATTGCCTTTAACTTTTATGGTACTTTCTTTTGCCAGCAGCAATAAGTCTGCATGCCGATGGCCAGCCAAGTGTTAAATGTTGCTCATCAATCACAAGGTCAAAAAAGAAATAGGCGCGCGGGTCAGCCCCATAGAAGGTCTGTGCATCAGCGTTCTCTCATAAGTAGTTTCCATTGTAACTCAGATAATAGTGCATGCAACATTGATGAAGGGTCATCTTCTTATACAACACAAGTTAACTATTTCAAGTTTTTTTTTTTTTCCGTGCTTCATCTTTTTCCCAACCATATATTGTCAGAACTTTGAATTAATGATGATTTGTTAATCAATGTAGGTGCATCACCTACATATGATGATTTAGGAGACTATACTGAGCGATGCAATCATTGTAACGCTGCTTTTTGGCGTGAGGAACGGCTTACAGGCCATCGTTTTCCAGATGGTTTATCTCAATACCATTTATGTTGTGGAGGTGGTAGAATTTTTATGCACCCTGAGGCAGATCCACCCCAGTATATCAAACAGCCACTTGGACAACGCGACTTTATGAAAAATATCTGAACTTACAATCAGATGTTTGCAATGACTTCATTCGGTGCCACGGTAGACAACACAATCAACAATGGTGGAGGACCATATGTTTTTAAAGTCTCCGGCCAAATATACCATCGAATTGGCTCACTTTGTCCGCTAATGATGATCCAAAATTTTTACGACTTTATATCTATGACACGCAGAATGAGGTCCAACATAGGTTGAGCTATTTTACAAACTCGGATGGGCACGATTTGGATCCGGAGGTCGTGCAAGGACTCATTCACTTCTTAGATGCCCACAATGACTTGGTCGAGATATTGAGCTGGCGTGACAAATGTGCTCAACATGATGTCCCGAATTTAAGGTCAAGCTTTACGGTGAAGGCCCACGTGGTTATGAACTTCCGACATCGCATACCCTTGTGTAACAATTCGCGTTTTCGGGTCACTATTCATTTGTACTATTCACTGTTCCTATTCACTTTTTACTATTCACTATCGAAATTTTTATTTCACATTTTCGTAAGTTAATTTATTTTAGTAATAACCTAAGAGTTTGACAATCGTTAGATCATCTTCGCAAAAGTTATTAAGAAAGCAGTCTTAAAGTTTCGTTTTGGTGGAGCACCATTTAAACATCCCGCATAACGAAAACCAACTCGACAATTTTCCCCATCGGATCAATTTTAGATCACTCATAATTAATTAGAGAATTTTAAGATTTCATTTAAATGTTACCAAATAAACCACGAGTAAATGCGAGACTAAACTTACGTTTTAAACAATTCTACTTAGACCCGGACATAACCATTCTGCCTTGTATTTCCTAAGATATTTTGAAAATTTTACATTTTTTGGAAAAGTTAAACATATTTCTCTCCTCCTTTGACCATAAAGAAATTAACCTTGTACCTTCTACATTTTTGCTTAAATTGCGTAACTTTTAGACTTTACGTATAACTGTTAAGTTATCCCACGTATAACAAAAATCACATTTTGACATCTCATATTACTTATAGACTAATTTTAGTCTACTTTAAATAAATTCACGGTCATTTCCCTGAAATCTCGTTCTTTTCTGATAAATTGCATTTTCACGTATTTAGCCTCGTTTCCGGTTTTAACGGCGTTCTGCGACCCATCAAACTTATCACTCATTTTTATGAGATAATAATGAGTATATTGATGAGTTTAATCATTCCTATAAGTTTCATATTTTTACGACATCCGGTTTTACGTTTCATGAATTAAATACTTACCGTTAGCGATTTTCGGAACCAAACTACACTCCGTAAAATCAAGATAATATCAAGAAATTCCAATCTTATCACCACCTCCTCATATGAACGTGTAAAACACATGTAGGGATGATATTTGATCTTTTATTAGATCATTACAAGTATACAATTTAACCATGGTTAGTTTTTAACCCAATATATAGTTAACTCCTAAATTTTCCCTATAAATACCAAGCTAAAAACTACAAAATTTCTTGCACCCTCCTCTCTTTATCTATAAAAGTCCTAAAACCCTAAGGCACTTATCTTATATTTTGTAAGAAAGTTAACTAGTTTTGAAAGAAAACTAGTGTTTGATCTTCGTTCTTGGAAGTTTTCAAGAAAGAGTCGTTATAATCTTCAAATAACTTCAAGTCTCCAAAAGGCGTTGTTATAATCTTATTTTCTTCTTGGGTTCTCAAGAAGGTGTCGTTATAATCTTCTAATAGCCTCGGGTTTTCAAAATTACAAATTATCGTCGAGCTCCGCTTATATTTCCTTTTTCCATAATACTCAAGCATTCTATATTAAGGTAAGTATTTATAAGACTCAAACTTATTTAAATACTTATAAACTTTGTTAGTTTATTTATTGTATTTATAAACTCTTAATATATAATATAATCAAGTAATCAAAATACATGTTTTACGTATTGAGCACTACAACACTAGGGAACTTCATGTGAGGGGTTCATTTGGGTAAAAGGATCGACGAGTTCTTTGGATTCACAATTAAAGTGTCCTAGCTCCTCGAGCGTTTCTTTGCATGACCTCACGAATTATGATGGCCCGAGCGGTGTACGAGATATACAAACCAAAACAATTTCTATTAACAAACATACAAATACTACATCATGATCAATATAATGGCATATATAGGCTCGTTCATGTTTTCTTAGGCATTATTCCAAACCTAAGTTGCAACAATTATTTTAGGTTGCACATAGAGGTTTCCCGGCTATTCCATCGATTTCGATATACCTTCAAACATTCTTAAACTCTCGGTGAGTCATAGCCCTACTCTTTTAATACTTGTTTTACAAACTCTTTGGGAAGATACATGCTCAACTACTTGCTTTTACTTTTAAAATGCTCAAAACATTATACTTGATTGCATTATACATGATTGCATTATACTTGATTGTGTTATACATGATTGTGTTAAACTTATTTGCGTTATTCTTGAGTATATTATACTTAATTGCGTTATTCAACTTAGTGGCTCCAAATTAAGTTGTTGGATGACCATTAATCTTTGGGAAGAGGCTCCCAGTACGTGCAATTCAGTGGCTCCAAATTAAGTTGTTGGAAGGCTATTAAATTAGATACATCCCAAATTAAGTTGTTGGAAGACCCTTGTGGTAACATTTATACTTTTTACTACTATGATACATTCATACATGAATGACATGCTATATTTTAGCAGTGGGTTGTAAACACACAGGTTGCAGGTTTTGTATGGGCGGAGCTTGCAACTGAGTGGATTTACAATGCCTTTGCTGTGTGAACATTCTTAAAAGTCTTTACAATTCAACTAAACTCTATGAACTCACCAACCATTGTGTTGACACTTTTTAAGCATGTTTATCTCAGGTCTATAAGATGATAGCTGTTGCATGGAGCATAGAGTCGCTTGGCATATTTTGAAGACTTATGCTTTTATTATTACCATTCGAAATGTTTTAAAAACACTTATGTATTGTACTTGAACTCATGTTGTAACTCGTTCTCATTAATCGAATGGTAACTTTTCAAAGCGTCTCATTTAGAGGTCGTTTTCTATACCTAGTACTTTGTATTATAGTAGCACCCCAATGACACAATCTTCCATTGCAATATTTTGGGGTGTTACGTTGGGGCCATTGTCTTTGACATTGGCCCGTGAATCAAATTACGATGTTATCACGGAATACGAGAGATGGTCCGTGAAAAGAATCGGCAAGATTCATAAGTCATACATGTCATTCTGATTTCCATTGATTTTCATCTATGGTCAACGTGCTATCATACAAAGTTAAAGTTAAAACAATGAGATCAAACGTTGAGCCAAAGCGGGTCTCAATGAATGCATTCTACACATACCGATTATACCCATGACATGATGATTATAATCGATTTTTGATTGGTAGGCTTTTTCAAAGTGATCGTCGTTGTCGTATATTGTTGCATAGAACAGAACGGGATGGATTTTTATAGAACACATCAAAGCGATATTCGAGGAGACTATTTGTCAGGCCACTATGATGCAATTTCAAGAGGAGATCATGATGGGTCATAGGCAGGTTCGCGAATTATATTGCCTTCCTTATTTACTGGAGGTCCAAGATATATGTACAGCCATTATTTGGATGCATTGGTGATTTGTCGGGTGCTTGGTAATCCACGATTTTTATAACATTCACATGTAATGTAAAATGGCCTGAGATACAAAGATACATGGGTCAGTTTCCTCATTTAACTACAGCAGATAGGGCTGATATAGTATGTAGAGTCTTTGAGCAAAAGGTTAAATCATTCGTGAAGATTATAAAGAAAAGGCAAACATTTAGCCAAGTCACAGGAGGTATGCCTATTTTTATTTATAAATAAAACTTGACATTTTATCTTTCAATCACATTTGTTTCCTTAATGACTACATAATGTGGTATGCCAACATGTTCTTCTAATTTTAGTTGTTCTAATTTTTGCTATGCAGTATTGTACACTATTGAGTTTTAGAAGCGTGGGCTACCGCATTGTCACACCTACGCTTTAAATTTCTTCATCAACCAAGATCGAGAATGCTCAAAATGTCGACCAATACATTTCGCAGAGCTACACGATCCTCTGTTGATCCGCGCACTTATAAAATTGTTTCGAGATGATGATGCATGGACCACGTGGCAAGGCCAACTGAATCGCCATGTATGCAAGGCGATATGTGCACTAAAATTTCCCAAAGAAATAAAATAATTAAACTTTCTTTGATGACAAGAGTTATCCACATTATCGAAGAAGGCAAGGAAATTCTTCGCGACAAAAGGAAAATGAAGCTTGACAATGGGTATGTCGTCTTTGTATAAGCGTGATCTATGCTTGGCATTTTAAGCTCATATCAATGTGGAATATTGTGGGTGGAGCATCTTGATAAAATATCTGTTTAAATATATATCAAAAGGAACCGATCAAATCTTTTCCAAAGTGACAAGGTGCATTGGTGAAGCGTCTGCTTATCATCACAACGAGCAATCCATTGATGAAATTTAGAATTATCTTGATGGCGATTCATATGTCCTCATGAATCGTGTTTGAGAATCCTCAAATTTGAAATACACATTAGAGAGCCAACGATGCAGATCCTTTCGGTCCATCTAGAGAACATGTAGCGTGTAACTTTTCGAGACAGTGATAACTTAGAGTCCGTGGTTAACCACCGTGATCGCAAGCTGACAACACTCATAGATTGGTTTACTTACAACATTGAAAATGAAGATGGGCGCCATTTGACATACTTGCAATTTCCATCAGAGTTTGTGTGGCATGGAGATCGAAAATGTTGGTCGCGCAGGAAAACTAACAGATCTTGTATTGGACGGCTTGCATATATACACCCAACTTCAGGGGAACTTTTCTACTTAAGAATGTTATTATATCATCAAAAAGGGTGCAAAGGCTTTACAGAGCTCAGATCAGTCAACCAAATTGTCTATCCTACATATCGTGCTGCATGTGATGCGCTTGGTCTACTTGGTGACGACAAAGAATGGGACACTGCTCTTGAAGAAGCATGTGGCTCAGCTTCATCTCCAGAACTGAGGTTCCTTTTTGCACGGCTTCTTACTCATTGTGAAGTTGCAAACCCTTTGCAGTTATGGAATAAATATGGCCAGAAATAGGGCATGATATTCCAGCAATTTTCTCACAACAAGTGCGCATTCCCAACTACTATGTCAAGGATGTTGAATTGGAAGGATACATATTATATGAATTACAAATAATACTTAGCAGTTGTGGCAAATCACTGCAAAATTACGGTTTGCAGCCACCTTCAAAAGAGCTACTGGATCAATTAAATAACCTATTAATGGAAGAAAAGAATTACAACAGGGAGATGTTGGTGTAGCAAAGAGATGAGTGGATTCCAAGTCTAAAAAGTAAACAAAGAAGCGTATACGAGGTTATTATAAATGCTTTTTAGACTTGGATTAGTCGATTCCAAGTCTATACAGTAAACAAATAAGCAATCAAGCCAGAGAGAGATGTTGGCGCAGCAAAGAGATGAGTCGATTCCAAGTCAGAAACAATCGTTTTAGGCGGTGATTTCCGACAGACACTACCAATCAAAAAAGGCGCGCCAAAAATGGAGATAATAGCATCGTCTATTGCAGAATCACACCTCTGGCCATATTTTCATGTTATGACGCTTAAAGAAAACATGAAGCTGTTCCGGTCAGATTTGACTCTAGAAGAACAGAGCACAGCACACTCCTTTGCATCATGGCTTCTTGATATTGGTGATGGTAAGATTGGTGAACCAGATAAAGAAGACAGCAGAGATTCAACATGGGATGAGATTCCTTCTAGATATTGCATACAGGATGATGAACAAGGGCTCTAAAATCTCATAGATTTCATCTATGATTAGCCTACGCTTCAAACACCTTCAGCAATTACTCTATAAGAAAAGGCAATCGTATGTCCAAAGAATGAAACAGCAGACACCATTAATTCAAAAGTTTTAGCGATGGTTCATGGCGAAATAACAACTTATGCAAGCTATGATATAGCCACACCGGTCGGGAATAGCGGAGCCGAAACAGAGATGTTATACTCTCCTGAATATATAAACACATTTAACCTGCCAGGTTTCCCGCCACACGAGCTAGAGCTTAAGGTTGGATCACTAGTGATGCTTTTAAGGAATATTAACTTGGCATGTGGTTTGTGCAATGGAACACGTATGATAGTCACACAACTGATGTCAAAACTTTTTGAAGTGCAAATCATCATAGGTACAAGAGTCGGCGAAAAAGTTTTCATCCACAGAATACCACTGATCCATAAAGATCTAAATCTTCCTTTTGTTTTCAAACGCACTCAATTCCCAATAAAGCTCTGTTACGCTATGACAATCAATAAAATTCAAGGCCAATCTCTAAATAAAAATTGGTGTTTACCTTCCCGAGCCAGTGTTTGGCCATGGCCAGTTGTATGTGGCTCTCTCTAGAGCTACATCTGCTCATGGATTAAAAGTTCTTATCAAACAACAAGAAAACCAAAGACCAAATGTCACAAAAATATTGTTTATAAAGATTTTTAAAAAAATAAAAGAGACATCCTTTGTTTTGCCAACACAAATATAGCCATTAATATTTGCCTTTTTTTATAGCAAACTTCTTGCTTCTTTTGTTACTGATTTAGTTTGCTTTAATTTTTGATTTATGCCTTCTTTTTTTTATGCTTTTAGGTATCTCTTTTTATTATTAGCATCACTGTAGAATTCAGGTTTCCCCATACTGTACATTCATAAAAAATTTTGCACAATCATTTGGTCATAAGTATTCTATACATAATGCCATCACAACTGCATATTAGTATCTTTTGCTTTTAAAAAGTATCATAAAAGTCTCTAGCCACAGGTAGATTTGCTAACCACCAATTTTATGCACCGTGTGTCATCATCTTAGTGTTCAAATACTTATTCGCTTTATCATTATTAATTTCCAAATCTTTTTTTATATCTAACTTTCTTTTTTATCACTTACCAGCACAATGGAAGAAAATGCAACTGCTATGGTGCAGCATCCCTCTGAAGACAAAAGCATTGAAAGCAGCAGTACACCACAGATTGTAACTATTCATCAGTTAAAGCCAACATCTCACAGCAAAGTGCTCGAAGCTAGAGTATACAGAAAATGGACTTCAGTCACTTATGGCAAAAAGGATGCAAGTGGATTCTCTGGAAAAAAAAAAGAAACTGGATTTTGCTGTATCTTGATAGATCAAGAGGTAAGTCTTAATTCAGACAGCATATATAAAATGTAGCAGCCCTTCAAATTTGTCTAATAACATATAACCATCAACAGGGGAATGCTATACAAGGCAACATGAATGTTAGGGAAATTGACTATTTCAACCCAAAAATCAAACCTGGGGAGGTCTACAGGATTTCAGAGTTCATGTGTTAACCAACCAATCCTTACCAACAAACAATCAACAACAAAACAAGCCTCAGATTTGGAAGAGCCACAAAATTTGATACTATAGAAGTGCCAAACATCCCCCACCACTACTTTGATTTTGTTTCGTACAACCAGCTTCAATACAGAATTCCTAAAGAAGATGCAATGGGCAAAATGCAATACCCGATTCTCACAGTCACCAAATTTTCGGGACAAAGAATGCTCTCTAAAAGAATGATGGGGCATCAAATACATCTTCGTGTGTCTCTAATTGAAAATTTAAGATACATTCCTTCCATTTTTTCTAAAATAACTCATCAAGATCTTCACCCATTTAACTTCAATTCTTTATCACTTGGGGATTTTTCTTCATTTTAGAAATTTATTAACACTTTCACAAAATTTTGTGCATTAACGAAGTATAATAGGAAACTCATCATCATACTCTTGAAGTAAAATCTTTAAACCCAAAATTTGAGTATTATATCATCGTCACATAAAAACATTATACAAGATCCGAAAGCTATATGGTGGGTTTACGTAACACAAAGTTGAACAACCTAACATTGAATTACAACTTTACTTAGCTTATTTATCTTTTTCAAAAGCTTATTACTAGCTTATTTTTAGCTTATGAGCGGTTAAACTCATGTTTTTTTAGAAATACGCGACCAAGGAGGGGGTTAAATGGTTTCATTAGGTTGATGTGTTAGTTTTATAACATAGAGTCAATTTTACATATGGTTTCAAGTAAAACATGTAAGGAATTTTAAGTCATTTTTGGTGTCAAGAACATGTATTACGTGGTCGTACAATATATTTACACATTTAATTCTTATAGTGCCAATAACATGCGAACGTGTGATAACGAATGTTAATAAGGAAAGCGAAAGGGGAAATGAGTCGAAAGAGGACTTACAACACGAGTGGTGAGGATCTCGTTAGAAGGGTCAAAATTACCCTCGTTCTTTAATACCTAACTCAAATCTCTTGGCGTTTTCTTTGTAGATGTGAGCTTAGTAAGTCCTAAGGGTTGTTTATGAGTGTTTGAGAGCTTAGGAGCATGATATATAGCAAATTCTAGGCAAATTAGACTAAGGCCCAAAGAAAAGAGTTGGGTGGTGTTGGGCTTGGACGCAAAGCGAGTCCCAATGAGGTGTAATGGGAGTTGGGCTTTTAGGCCCGGTCCCAACTCGTTGATCATTTCTTAGCACCTCGCGGTTTAACTTCGAGAGGTTGTCATGGGTGATTAGGTGAATAGATGGGGATAATTGGAGCATTACATCCTCGCGTTCCCGTGAACTTAGCACCTCTTTTCTTATGATTCCATCGAGTTTAACGATAGGAAAGCGGCTTTGCTTTAGCCTCTTGACTTCCACATCCATGATCTCAACGGGTTCTTCTACGACTAAGTTTATCATTGAGTTGTATGTCCTTTAAAGGAACAACGGGGTTTCATTGGATAGACACTTTAAGGTTTGAAACATCTCGGTCGCTTGTAGCCGTTGCTTGATTTGCATTATCTTTTCAGTTGTATCCTGGACAATCTCAGGGCCAGTAAGTCGACTTCTCCAACTTCCGCCCAACAAACGGGTGATCTGCATTTTCTTCCATAAAGCGCTTCAAAAGGAGTGGCTTTAATGCTAGCGTGGTAACTGTTATTGTAGGAGAATTCTGCCAGAGGTAAGTACTTATCCCATCCTTTTCTAAAATCGATCACACATGCTCTCAGCATGTCTTCCAGAGTTTGGATTGTTCTTTCACTTTGTCCATCTGTTTGAGGATGGTATGCGGTACTCATATCCAATTTGGTACCCATGGCGTTTTGGAGTGTTTGCCAAAATCTCGAGGTGAATCGACTATCACGATCAGATATGATAGAGATTGGTACACCGTGGTGAGAAACAATCTCCTTAATGTACAACCGAGCGAGTGTAATCATCTCATCGTTCTCTTTAATAGGCAGAAAATGAGCTGATTTCGTGAAACGGTCATCAATGACCCAGATGGTGTCAAAACCAGTAGAAGTTCTCGGCAACTTAGTGATGAAGTCCATTGTAATTCTTTCCCATTTCCAAACGGGAAGTTCTGGCTGAGTTAACAATCCTGATGGTTTCTGATGCTCTTCCTTGACTCTTAGGCATGTCAAGCATTTGCTAGCATACTCGGCGATATCGGCCTTTATGTTTGACCACCAATATAAAAGTTTTAGATCTTTACGTACGATCTTTTCACGAATCCATTTTCGTTTTCGGCATGCCATAAATCTTCTCATTCGGCTGTTTTCTTCTTTTCGGGATAGTAGCGGATCTCACGGTCATAATCATCGAGCAATTCTAGCCAGCAGGCGTTGGCGCATGTTGATTACTTTGATCCAAGATGTGTTGAAGGCTTTTGTGATCAGTGTACACTATACACTTGGTTCCGTAAAAGTAGTGTCTCCATAACTTGAGTGCAAATAGCATAGCTCCGAGTTCTAGATCATGAGTGGTATAATTTTTCTCATGAGTTTTCAGTTGACGGGATGCATAAGCAATCACTTTGTTCCTTTGCATGAGAAACGGTAGCCTAAACCTATGTGAAGCATCATAATATACCACAAAATATTCTACTCCTTCAAGTAGTGCTAAGATCTTCTTAAGGAGTTGAAAAGTCGATTCTTGATCGTCTCCCCATTTGAACTTCTTTGTTTTTTAGGTTAACTCCATCAATGGTTTAGCTATCTTTGAGAAACCTTTGATGAATCTTCAATAATAACCGGCAAGACCTAAAAATTGACGGATCTCGTTGGGGTTGGTTGGTACGGACCAGTTCTTTACAGATTCGATCTTTGAAGGATCCACATGAATACCTTTACTGTCGATCACGTGACCAAGAAATTGGAATGCCTCGATCCAAAAGTCGCATTTAGAAAACTTAGCGTACAGTTCTTCATCCTTGATTAATTTCAAGACAGTTCTCGGATGTTCCGCATGTTCTTCTTTATCACGAGTAGATGAGGTCAATGAACAAAATGACAAATTTATCCAAGTAAGGCTTATAGACTCTATTCATGAGGTCCAAAAATATTCATAATGACCATAGCGAGTTCGAAATGCGGTTTTGGGAATATCTTCCTCTTTCACCCTTAGCGATGGTATCCGGATCTCAAGTCAATTTCGGTATACACTTGATCCTTGTAATTGATCAAACAGATCATCGATTCTTGGCAAAGGATAGCGGTTCTTGATTGTGAGCTTGTTCATTCTTTATAATTGATACACATCCGAAAATGATCCATCATTCTTCTTGACGAACAAAACCGGTGCTCCCCAGGGTGAGGAACTCAGTCTACTGAATCCTTTGTCAGATAGCTCGGAAGTAAAAATTTCATGAGCTTGATTGTGATCAGTCATCAGCTTTACATTTCCCATAATTCTGTCATGTTTCTTGAGAGTTCTGCATTGTGGATTCTTTAGGCTTTTAGTCCATGTAAACTGCACACTTATTCTGTTTAAATCCTCCATTTCAATACTTGTAACACAATCTATGAATTCTTGCATCTTAGTCGTAACATAAGAAACTCCACAAGCGTTTCCATTAACAACTTGTTTATACTACTCCAAATTTGCCATACCTTCCTTCTTTCCCCGCCATTGTTACTACACAAAAGTACAAAACATGTTCACCTTAGATGAATGATCTTTGATTAAGCGTAGCATGGATTGATTTGAAGAGTGCATCACCATAACTTGGAACAGACCAGGATCCCATCCAATAATGATTCTACATCCTCCATCACACTTATCTGCATTAGAAACCCATGACCAATTCCTAAAAGTCTTTAAACAAATTTTTGTAATTTTTCCCTTTAGTATCGTTTCAAGATACCACATATATTCAATCGCTCATTCTATATTAGTCTTCTTACTTCTTTACGCTAGAATTCTTTCCCAAACCTCTTTCCAAACTCCAATGTTGCGGTCCATTAAAACTTATTTACCAAATCCTCCTCCCCGACCTCATTCAATAAAACATTCTTACTACTTCAATTTCATTCTTGGATATGAATTTTGCAATGTCGAGTAATCCAAATACATCTTCGTGTGTCTCTATCTTCATTTTCGTTCCTTCCATTTTCTTTAAAATAACTCATCATATCTTCACTCCATTTACTCAATTCTTTATCAGTTGGATTTTTCTTCATTTTAGAAATTTATTAACACTTTTCTTTTTTGTGCGAGAAGTATAATAGGAAACTCATCATCATACTCTTGAAGCACATTATACCTATTAGCACTCTTTTTAAAACGCATACTCTCCTCAAGTAAATTCCAACTCTTTTTCTTAGCACCTCCATTTGTCTTTTCTCTTGTGTTAGCATGTGCACTTACATTCTCTGTCTCAGTAGTTTCCTTTCCCCATGCCTTTGATCCTTATAGTACTACTCTTAACACTACTCCCACATCCTCTACTTTTTATTCTCATTGCTTGTCTTGTCACTCACTTTTTCTTTTGGCTTATACACATATCCCATTGGCTTCCTAACTTCTTTTATGTTGCTTCTTTTGTTTTGGACATTCACAAACCCTTCCTTGTCCCTTCTTGCTATCCACATTTTCTCCAACTTTTGTTCGCTTGAGTTCTAGGCTGCTCTTGCATTGCAAGATCCCATGCCCAAACACTTTACAATAGTTTCATGTGATTGGTTTCAAGGGTATTCAACCTGCACAAATTTAACTTTCTTTTTAACTTTTTGGCTATCCAAGTAATGTATCTCAATTCTTTCTTGGCATCCCTTATCAGCATTCATTTCCACTAGTACTCTTGCAAAGCCAAATTTCTCAGCTCCACTATGACACATTTGTGTTTAGAGGTGGCAAAACGGGCTAAACGGGCACGGGCTATAATGGGCTCGGGCTTAAACGGGCACGGGCTAAACGGGCACGAGCCAAACGGACACATGTTATACAAATCGCTTAATAAAAGACCTAAAACGACGAAATAAATTCCTTAAACGTAATATCTTATTTATATTAAAAAACTTAAATATATTATATTAAAAAAAATTCTTTAAAACAATCGTAATGTTTACAATTGAGAAAAAAAGTGTCTTGCTATTCGCCATTTAAGTTTGATGATATATATGTCTTCAATTCAGAAAAAGAAGAAATTAAATGTCTTGAAATCTTTTAAAATATCCCATTTAAGCCGTCTTTTCTTTTGCAAGCGTTTCTGCACTCTATTTGTGTTGTAACAGCATCCATAATAATAGGTTTACCTAGGCTACTTGCCAAAGTACTAATCCCTTTTTGTGTCCATGCTTCCATTGGAACATTAAGCAATTTCACCCAAACAGGCAACACCTTTGGATCTCTTTTTTCAATATTAACCGCATTACTCCATTCTTGAACAATCATAGGTCTATTATTTATCAACCAATGTCCATTATCGACCACAAATTGTACCCCTTCCTCTGCTTTAAAGTTGAAAAATAGAAACCATTTTCATTTACAGATACTTTTTCTAGTCCATGTTCCCCACATTCTTCTCACATTGTATTTCACTTCAGCTAAAGGCATTTGTGCCCCAACAAAGTAACCACAGATAGTATTATTCCATCTCTTACAACCTTCTAACACCAATTCTTCCTCAAAAACAACAATATCAGCTCCATCCTTACTTAACTCAGGTGGAACAAATTTTAAGATATTTGACATTTTATTCACATTCTCCTCAACAGCATTAGCAAAACTTCCATACTTTTTACTACTCTTATTCACAGCCTCATCAGCACTTATAGGATTATTCACACTGTTAGCACTCACATTCCTATTTTCACAATTTTCACTTTTCCTATTCTCCTCATTATTGACCTTACTATGAACATTTATGGCATTATCGTTATCACAATTCAAAGTAGTATTGCAAGTAAGACTTTCGACATCATTGTTATCAGCATCCTGCCATGATCATCCAGATTCTTAACCTCTGTACCTTCTTTACTAGTAGCAGTTGCCTCAATCTTATTCTCCTCCCTAATCTGCCCTGATCCACCATTCTTCCTACTCTCTCCAGCTCCATCTGATCCAATATCATTCTTGCTATTCCCAATAGTTTTCCTTAACGAATTAGCCACGCTTGTATTACAAACAGGGTCCCCATACTTAGACAGGAATTTTGTGTTTCTTTTTGGTCTATTTGATGTCATTTTAACTAATCTAGTAAAATTCACTGGAATTACTACTCATTATCATAGTAATTGTATCGTAATCGATGTATTGTATTCAAAATTATTCAGTTATCAATTAAGTCAAAACTTGAATCAAATTGGGGGATTTCGTAAAATGCATCAAATTGAAAAATTCAAACGATAGAAGTGTGTGGAATGTAGTTTAGAATCGATTGATCGGTTAAAATTGAAAAATACGCGAAAAAAGAGTAGGAATTTAAAGTAGTTTAGTTGGTGAAAAATTTTCTTGTTTTAGTTTAAATTTCTAGATAAGGAATGGTTTTCTTCTCTAAAAAGAGTTCGGAAGTTTGGCCGTTTAGTTGGAGTTATATTTTATTTTTTTTAAATGAAAAGTTGTTTAGTTAAAGTTTATTTCAATCATTTTCTTCTCTAAGAAATGGGGTTATTATTTTTAAAAAGTGAGAAGAGTGTAATGGTATTTTCATTTTTCTATTAAAATTGAAAATGAGAAATTCATATTTTGGAAAATTATTGGAAAAAGTGTATTAAGCGGGTTTCAATTCTTCCTTTCATATGAAAATTTTACGAAAAAATGGAGTATTTCTCCAATTAAGCGCCCGACCCTGAGGCCGTTTAGTTGATGAAAAAATTCGCTTTTTCCGTTTAAATTCCTGAGAAGAATGGTTTTCTTGTTAGAGAAGAGTTGAGAAGTTTGAAAATCCATTTAGTTGGAATTATATTTTCCTTTTTAAAGCGGAGGCGGTGGACGGAGAGGTGGGCGGCAATGGAAGGTGAAGGCGATGGAAGGTGGGCGGCGATGGAAGATGGGCGGAGGTGGGCGTGATAAGAGTGGGGTGAGAAGAAATGGGGTTATTATTTTAGAAATGAAAAAAGTGAGAAGGGTGTAGCAGTATTTTCATTTTTCTATTAAGAATTGAAAATGAGAAATTTTATTTTGGAAAATTATTGGAAAAAGTCACTAAACGAGTTTTCGGTTTTACCTTTTCATATGAAATTTTTTTGGAAAATGGAGTATTTTCTCCATTAAGCAGTACTATAAGCTTTTTAGAGTTTTTGATGGAGTATTTGGTGGGAAAAACAATTAAAGGAGAGAGAAGGAGAGAGTATGTGAAACTATTCAATTTTGTGCCGTCTAAGTTGGTATCTCCCTCGGTTACTAGAGCTGCGCGGTTTAGGAACCCCCATGTGTAAATCATGTGTGTAGTGGAGGTTCATATCATTGACTTAAATCACTCCTTTAGACATTAGTGAGGTCTTGTTGTATGTGTTTTAAGCACTCGTTCTTTCTTTGAATCATATAGCTAGGCAGAGATAGTTATTTATAACTAACTAGCTGCAGGCCCGCCCGTTGGGTGGCTAACTTCAAGAAATCTTCAAGATAACAATTAGTATAAAAGTTCTTAAGATAATGGGTAAGCTATACAAAAAGTGTATGTATGCAGGTAAAAAATGGGCTTATATTTGCAATACTTATGGAATTCAAAATTGTGTATCGTTAAAATTGAAAACGCTTTAGCAAAAACTGTCAAAAATGAGGAAACAACTAAGTATGCCCAGACATGTTTAAAAGTTGCGCAAATGATCAAAAATAATAATAAAATTCGAAGCATACATGCAATTTGCTGCATCAGTTGCATGAGTTGCAGGTAACTACTTCATTTATAAAAATATGAAACTTAGCTAAATTGCAGTCTTGAAAGTTCGGAGCAAGGAGATAGGAAGTCTGTCTAATAATTCAATCAATTGACTTCTATATATATCATGTTTTGTCATTTCTAGTGACATGTTATAATATGTAGCATGTGTTTATAAATAGATTTACCTCCACAAAGTTGATTAATGAAACTAATAATAGTGATGTTATGCTCAACTTTTCCATTCCGTTAACAGGTACCAAATATTAAACAATTAAAAGAAACCTTTATATAAGTCAACAAAATAGTAACTTAAGCAAAAATGACAAAAAATGTACGTTGCAATAAAACCAGCCCGTGAACCTGTTAAAACAACCACAACACAATGTGGACCATACACCCCTCATGATACTACCAACTAACTGAACCACATTGAACCCAAACCACACAACTGAAAAACATCTTATTTGAAATTAGCAGTCGCATAAAGTTGGTCATGAGAGAAAACTAACCACTAAAAAATAGGCCTACTTGTGACAATTTTTTACGTTTACTTTTCTTAATAGTCGTTGTTCAACACACCACAACAGGGAATTGGCTACGGTCTGCAAAGCCCGCCCCATAGACGTGAAAAGAAACAAAAGACAAAGAATTTAGCTAATATAATATTGCATTACATAATTTAAGATATCAATTGTTTGTAAAACACAAGACATGATGCCCAAAATGCATGTGATAATATGTGAGATCAGAAAAAAAAGTATAGAAACATACATGTCTCCCATTAAGACCCTTGAATAAAGTATTTTAGCAATCCTAAAGAAACACTGAAATAACATATTTAATCAAAACAAATTGCCTTATCAAGGGTAGATCCAGTTCCATACTTGAAAGGCTTGTTTTGGTTAGAAATTCTTTCAAATCTTCCCATATTCTTTTGGTAGATTCTTAAAGAAAATGCATTAGATTGTGCCGCCTTCTTACCTTTCCCCTTCTAGGATTACTGATAGCTTCCAGTCTCCTAGCACTTCAACTATTCTAGTATCATGTGGCACTTCAACTGTTGTAGAAGCAAGATGCTTCAACATCACAATCTAGTGGCATCTCCAGCTGAGTGCAGCCTGATTCAAACCACATCTAAATTTAGAATTTTGAAAATAGACAAAAAAAGAAAAAAAAAAAAAAAAAACAAGAAGCTCACCTTGACCGTGATAGCACAAACATGTTTTGACCAGCCCTTTAACCAATTAATACCTTCCTGGTCTCTTTGTGCACAGCCAACAACCATATCACAGCTGAAACTTCCAACCCTTAGCCATTTGTTGTATATTTATCAATAACAGTTAAGAATTAGATATGGGCTGTCACGAAAGTATAAACCAAGATGAACAATATAATCTTTATTCGGACCGATAGAACAGATTAAGTTCCAAGAAATGTTCTGAGGTTAACGATGAGAGACAATAATCATGTAGATTAATAGATCGGTGAAATGATCGGAAAGAATAGAAGAGTGATTCCTGTGTCTAGATAAAGGGACTTTTAAATGATTAAGTTTCACAGCCAACAAGGAAGAAGGCTTGAAACGAGCCTTGGGACTTTAAATATCCTTTGTCGAGTTAAACGTAATTAAGCAATAAGCCCAACTTGAAAGTCATTAGTAATTGATAGAATGATACACATTAACCCCGAAATTTAACATTCCCCTGTCGATGGGCAAACATATCAAACAATATCAATTTTCACACAAAATTTATCTGATAGCAGGGAGGTTCATGCAGTTTGGTTTGAAGAACCAATCTTTTTGCATTTATAACACCTCTAGCAATTTTTCACGATGAAGTGAACATCAATTTCAAAGTGTTTTGATCTTTCATGGAAAGCAACAGAGTTTAAGCGGTTGTTATCACAAAAAATCGACGGAAGATTGATATCAACTTTTGGGTCTTTTAGGATTTTTGCAAATGATTCACATAGATCATCATGGAAGATTTTGAAAGAGTATTTTGTTTTTACTTTTCCATGAGATTAAACAATTATTAAAGAAAACACAATAACGCGATGATTTTCCGGTTTTCTTGCATTTAGCCCAATCGGCATCATATCCTTCAAGATGATTTTGAGTTCTTGTACCTTAGACCTTTCTGGAGCTCTTTTAGGTATCTCGAACATTCATTCGGATGAGACTTCAAAGGAGAATGCATACGGTGGGCCCAGTATGAGATGTCGGGTCTTGTATGGGTGAGATAGATAAGTTTCCCAGTAACCCGATCAGTGATGTTCGAGGGTCATCGTGGTGGGAATGTATGGAAGGACGAGTTGGGTTCCATAGGGTGGACACAGGTTTGCACCCAGAAGACCAAATTCTTTGAGGAGTTCAAGACAATATTTTCTTTGGGAGAGACAAATGTCATTCCAGTTTTAGAACCTCAATGCCAAGAAAATATTTTAGATTTCCCAAGTCTTTAATATGAAACTTTGTTTTAGGAACTCTTTGAATCGGTTTATATCGGTATTTCGGTGAGGACAATATCATATAAACAAGCGAGCAATAAACTTGTTATTCTACGATTTGGTGAACAAGAGTGATCATTATGATTGAACAAAGTTGTTTTCTTTTAAAACAACGACAAGTTTTTCATTCCATTTCACAGGAGCTTGTTTTAAGCCATATAGAGATTTGACAAGTTCTGGACTTTATTCTTATTGTTCTCATTCTGAGAACCCTTGGGGATGGTCATATAGATATCCTCATCAAGATCTTACAAAGCATTATTAACATCAAGTTGAAAAAGAGGCCATTTGTTTTTAACGGCTAAGGCAATAAGACATCGGACGGTGACATTTTTACAACGGGGAAAAGTTTCATCATATAGTCTAGCCTTGTATCTATCAACTTCACCATTGGCTTTATATTTGATTTTAAATATCCATTTGTAGCCAATGAGTTCTATTAGGAGGTAGATCGGTTATATCCAAGCATGGTTTTCATTTGCATCAACCCAATTCATGTCATGGATAGCCTCTTCCTAACGGTGGGTTCAATACTTTTATTAAGACTAGATGCAAAGCGGTAATTATCTTTGTTAAGATTGGAGTAATTAACAACCTTTTCAACACCATATTTGACTTTTCCTTCTATAATAAAATCATTAAGATTCTTGGGCAATTTGGAAGCTCTGGTTGACCTTCTAGCGATGAGTGGTGGCAAGCCTCTTTCTTGTTTTTCGAATCGGTGTTGTATCGTGGGATCGAAGCGCATCGGCAGGATGTGAATCATGTGATATGTTGCCCTCGGTGTGTATTATCATCTATAGATGTTGCAACTGGTTAAATCAATCCTAGTAGGATGATTTACCAACATGCCATCATCATAGGATGTCTCCTTCATCATTGGGACTTATTTGTGAGTCAAAGAAATTTTGTGATTTAAATATTTTGGTACAAAGGTTTCCAAAAAGGTTTTGACAAATTTTTCATTTGTTTCATAAAATTTGACATCTACGGGTAAAGATATTTTTTGTTTCAAGGCTCAAGAGTTTATAGCCTTTCTTCTCATTTGAGTAACCAATAAAGACACTTTTTCGGACCTACTACCAAATTTATCGGAGATGTTGAGAATGGTGGCATAGCATAAGCGACCAAAGACTCTAAGGAGAGAGAGTGAAGGTCATGCCCATACAGGAAGGAAGCAGGGGACTTGACTGTTTATGACATAAGCGCAGTTAGAACACATTCGGACCAAAGATTTAGAGGTAATTCCCCACAAACATGAGGATCTAGCTACATTAAGGAGATGCTATGTTTCCTTTTCTAATACCATTTTGTTGTGGTGTATAGACACAAGAGGTTTGATGTAAAATTCCTTTTCATGGAAAAATGTTGAAGTTTATTATTGACAAAACATTATCACTTCTAAAGATCTTGACATTGTGTTCAAATTGATTTGATAGCATATGAGTAAAATTAACAATGGAAACATAAAATCATCCTTCCCTTAAGCATATAAACATTAATCGCTCGGAATAGTCATCAACAACAGATTAAAAATATTTGTAACCATCTCGCTAATGACTTTATATGGTCCCCAAACATCAAGATGGACAAGTTGACCAATTTTAGTTGATTTATGATTTTTGAAACATGACAAACGAGATGTCACGGTTATTAGAGGTAATCTTACATGTAGAATCAATATCAAACATATATAACCCATTGTGTTGTTTACCAATCCCCACAATCCTTTTTGATGTAAATCACAGTATATATGAGTTAGATTCATTAAACCCGACAAACATCTTATTATCTTTAGCAATTTTATGAGCAGACCCAATGAGACTAACATTGTACTCGGGAACAACAAGTACATCAAAAGTGTTAGGTCATTATTGACCTTTAAATCACCAATTTTAGTAATTAAGGCACGAGTACCGTTGGGATGTCAACAGTTAGACCAAGATTTGAAATGTTAACAACATTGATTAAAATTTTTCGATCACGATCATGTCTTTGATTTGCACGAATCAACAATCCAACCAGGCCCGATGTTTCCGGTTAAGGTTTTAGTGTTGTTGTTAAAAAATTGTTGAAGTTTATATTAAACTTGACTTTGCCATTAAAGAAGGTTCTGAGAAATTTTTACACCAAGTTTGCATTAGCGAGATGACACATTGTTGTCATTGAGAAGACTCATAAGTCTTGAGGCGTTCATTAGACAAGGAGGCGGAGAGTTGCTAGCACTATTATCGGATGACACGATTGGTTTCGTGAAACATTATTCTTCTTGAAAGGTTTCATTAAAATTCCTTTTGACATATCCGGCGGGATAGCCAACAAGATCATAACATCTATCAATAGTATGACCAAGTTTTTGCAATTTGTGCATTTGAGGTTCATGTTTGGTCCTCTGCTATTAAAGTTTACCGTGTTAAGACGAAACTTTGTTGTTAAAACCTCTTTTGTTATCAAAAATTTTCCACCATCGAAGTTTTGCTGACAAAAAGCTGTAGCATTGGGTTTAGTAGAACTATTCCCGGATGATACATTTCGTGAGACTCTTCTCCAGGAGACAACGAGAGAAAGCAATTTGACATTAGGTAAAGGATCTCTAGTTAAAATATTGCTTACAGTAGGAACATAGGAGTCATCAAGACCCATAAGAAATTGCATTAACTTGATTAGGCGATTATGTTTTTCACCTCACAAGTGCAAGAGGCAAGCTAATCATACAATCAAATTGTTTCCATAAAGAGTTAAGGTTGTTATAGTAATCGACAAGAGGACCCATTTTGACTAAGTGAGTTTATATTTTTATGCAGTTAAAATAATTGAACCATCAACCTTATCATAGGTATCTTTAAGATCATTCCACATTTCATAAGCGGTTTTAGCATATATAGCACCAAGAATAGTTCGATGAGAGTTAAGAATCCAAGTAACCAACAGAGTTACAAGTATCCATTGATTAGCAAGATTAGGGTTCGAATCATCTCAAAGTACCATCAATAAACCCTAATTTATTATGGTTCCTTAAGGCAAAAGTCATGGCCATATTCCATATTTTATAATTTTCACTTCGGTGAGTTTGATAGTAATGATGGGAGTCCCATTAGTGTTATTAGGGTGTAAGTACAAAGCATCCCCAAAGGATAAGCTTTTCTCGGTGGAACCACCGTGAGAATCACCGGCAACCATAATATAGACGGTAAGGCAGACAAATAATCGACGGGGGATAATAATAAGACCAAATAGAAAGATAAATAAGACTATGAATTTAAGAAACAACAGGCACTGAGCACATGGACTAGGGTAAACCGGGCGGTATTACACCACTCAAGGTGGTAGATCAAGATGTTAGTCTACCCGTTTGCACCCACAAAGACTTAAGTCTTGTATGTTTGTAAGACTTAGACTTACGGAGAGATATCACGAGAAGAGATCACAATTACCTTAGATTCACTTAGTCTAAGGCTAATTGTAAGTGAAAGATAACCGGTGATTACACGTAGCAATAACCCCAAACCACCAATATGTTGCGAAGAGAATCAATGAGCAGAAGCTACGATACCTGTCAAAGTATAGGCAACCAAGATGAACAATATAATCTTTATTCGGATCTAAGTCGCAATAGTCGACTAGATTAAGTTTAATAGTATCCAAATGTTACAAGGTTAGATTAATGTCAATGAGACAATAATCATGTAGATGTGACTAGATCGGTGAAATGATCGGAAAGAATAGAAGAGTGATACAAAAAGGCACACTCAAGTGTATGTAACCCTAGATAAAGGGACTTATTAAATAGAGATTAAGTTTCACTAAGACCCTCTACGGCTAGAAGAGACTCATACCAACCCAAATTTAACACAAAGCATCATAAGAGCTTCCTTCTCAACTCGATTGACTTGAACTCACACTCTAGAGACTTCACACTAAAATGAATCTCGAGATTAAACATATATGTTTCATGAGTTACAACCCATATTTGGTACATATAGTGTAACTCTTTTCTTTACATCAATGGTTCTTTTGTAAGGGTTATAATGGGTGAGTTTTTATATTTAATGATTCACAACATATACTTTAAACTATACCTGAAAAGAAGTGGAAGACGAAATGGCTTGTCTCATGGTCTTTTGGGATCATTGAGCTGGTCAAGTGCTTCAAGTGAACTTTTTTGACCTCTCAATCATGCTATCACCCTCGAAACCAAAGACAGGGACAAATGGATTTTGCCATGTCTAAAAAGAAGTCGAAGACGAAATGGTTTTAATTGTTGTAACAATTATCTACATAGCTACCCTTTAAATTGAATAATTGTTTTAAAACTTACCCATTAAGTGTATATAACCGGAACAACTTGGCTATTGTTTGAGGCATCTACACAATGTACATTAGACAACGTTAATTATGTTTGGAAATCATTATATGCAAGTGTCCCTTGATGAGAAGATCTATCACGAGGCTGGCACATGAAACATATTATATCAAGTTTTAACAAAACGTATTAATAAATAAAATAAAAAAACCCTAATTCGTTTTTCTCTCTAGGGGTGATTTTCCAGCCTCCACAACCCAAACAAATCCGGTCTAATTCTTCCTATCAAATTCGTTTTTTCTTTAATCTTCATTGGGATTATTGAATTAATGATCTAGAATCAGATTTTTTTGGGTTGTGGGTTGTTGTTCTATTATTTATGTTTCAAGATTCGTTGGTTTTAAACTCTCTCTTGAGGCGATTATTTATCCGATTATAATTCTTCCTATCTATTCTATTATCTCTTTAATTTCGATTAGGATTATTGATTTAACGATTAGGAATTGATTTGTTAGGGTATAGAGTCGGTTCATGCTTATTTATTTAATCGTCCTCTTTTTTCAAGGTCGAAACCCTAATTATTCGTTTTCTTTTAGGGTTTAGGCTTTTATTGGTTCGATCTGGTCCTCATAACGCTTATTGTATAAATTTTTTGAGGCGGTTTTGTGTATGGATATGTTGTGCGTTCATGAGATACGAAACCCTAATTTTTAGGGTTTCGTTTACTAATCTGTATGATTAGATGGTTTGGGTTTGATCGTATGGATTTATTTGTCCTATCCTGTATCGATCTGTTTTGTTGTTTAGGATGCTTTCATGGATAATCGATACCCTCTCGTTTTGGTTTTATTCGTTCGATGTAGTTTATGATCTTGCAAGTAGGGTTTCTTGATGTTGAACGTGGGTTTAGGAAGTTTTGATTGGTCGTTTATTGGCTTCTCGATCACTTGTTGCATTTGATCGTGCTTTGGAAGTTAGGGTTTGTGGAACCCTTGATTTAGTATATGGCTGTATGTCTATGGTATTTAATTGGTTCATCGATTTATGTTACTTTTGATAGTTGATGTGAAGTCATACCATAGTTTTGTGCAAACATGCATCGTTGCTTGGTTTTGTGCTATTCCTCATGATCAACGGTGGTGTATGCATGGTGACCAATTATGATCGGTGTCGAATTCATATCTAATGGATTATAATATGATTGGTGTAATTCATGTTGTTGATGGAAGTTAAGTTTTGGGGCTCTTGTTCAAAACCCCAATCTCACAATCACGGATCTGTTGCATTCTCATTCATTTTGGAGTCTCGTGATTGTCTATCATGGAAGTTAGGGTTTGGGAAACCTTATGTTCATCCGTTAATGGTCATCATGCTTGGTGTTAAGATTTGTGCTCGGTTTTGCATCTAAACATACATCGTTGGAGCTTCTCACCAACCGTTGTATGAAATTTGTGAACTGAATCTCAAGATTGATGACCCATGAGTGGGCAAGTTGGAGGATTATTCATGGAAGTAGGTGGACCGACAAAGTGATTTAGGAGGCTCAAGTACATGTCTTGAGTAGTATTGTAATGTTTTATTTACTTTTGTCATTATTGATAGGTTCATTTTTGTAAGTTATAAGAAAGGTGTGTCATTCTTATATTAAAGTCTGTAAGTGTCCTAAAGGAGTGAGATGAGGGACTCACTCTCATCCGTTGTACTTCAATTTTTTGGTTAATATACTTTACCAGGGTGCAGGATTACTCCCCTTTACCCAAAAACAAAACGTATTAATATTGACACCAAAGTAACTTAATGGATTCTTAAAAATCATATATACACTATGATATCTGCTGTGACGCTTACCTGGTAAAAAAACAGTTTCCGACCTTCACTAATCCCAAAGAGCGCAATGGTGCTCATATTGTAAGCTTGAGAGCACGTACTGCAAAAAAAGAAAAAGAAAAATGGGATATTTGAAAAGAAGCTTTAATGTTCAACCCCATACCATGTCAGAAAAGGTTTACGCTATCACGTCAAACATCAAAATAGCAATTCTCAATTCATCAGTTGTTAGCTTAAACAACATCTTGAGGCGGGCGGAGTAATACTTCCAGTAACAATAGATATAGAACAACAAAAAATAGCAGTATAAGGACCTGTAGATTTTTATAGAATTAATTTTATCTTATCAGCCTGTGATTGGCATAGTAGTTTATCCACCATCAACCTTAAATCGTAAACCACAAAGACTTCTGTTAATAAGAATAAGCTTAACTATTTTATTTTAGCATAAAAGTATGCATATCAATGTACTAATGGTATTGGTTTCGGTTATGGATCGGTATTTAAGATATTTTACACTAAAACAATGTTGCTAAGCTTTATGCCAAGTCAATTGTTGCTATAAAGGGAGTAACACATAATAGAAAACAAAAGAGATATCTTAAGGGTAACCTGCTGGTTTCTGGAAGGCCTTGTTTCGGAGGTTCAAGTAGTTCACCAATCTTGCATCTTCGAGTGAAGATGAATAAAGAGACACGCATTTTTTAAGGGTGCAAAGTCTCACATGACACAATCATTCTCATAATTACCAACCAAGCTAGCAACTTATTTAGAGCTCAGAACTAAAGACAAAGATAGAATGCTAGGATGCAAAATGTATTTCATGGGGTGACCTCCCTTAGGGGGAGATTGTTAGGAATTGGAAATTCCATGTGAAAGTGTCGGTAACCCCAATAATGGTCTAGCATATGTTAGCTGAAAGTGTCGGTCACCCCAATAATGGTCTAGCATAAGTTTGTAGTTTGTCTCAACATTTTTTACTTATTTAGTTTGTATTTTGTATTTTTTTTTTCTTTTTTAATTGTTATGATTTTTTATTTGGGAATTTTTTTTCAATTTTTTTTTCTTTTGTCTTGTTTCACCTTTGTCTTCTTAATTAAAAGTATTAAATAAAATCATTGCATATGTTTTGTTAGATAAAATATGTATAAGATGATATGTGAGAATTCGTATTGTGTTCAAACTGAAGGTTCGATTTCGCACTTATATATCTCAACTCTAACGCGACACATTTAGTTAATCGTTTTAAAATGTTCAAACTAAACTCCGACCTTTTTTTTTTCAATGTACTTTTAACTTTTAATTAGTTACTGTATATTATTAGATTCGTTTTTTTATATCTAATAAAGTTTATTTCTCACGTGAATACAATCGTTTTATATTTAAATTGTACAAGCAGATAGTTTACACATTTAAACATTTTAAAAAAATAAACAATTTTATTTGAGTAAGATTCAAATTTCTCAACCACTTATTTAGAGAAGATGAAAATCAGATTAAGACTTTTCAGCCACAAATTCGGATTCAGATATTCGAATCAGATTTAGGATCGGAGTTTTTTAATAAACAAATAGCACTTTATTTTTAAACCACATACACACTCATATTTACATATTTTCCCAAACAGTGTTGTAACAGGCTTGTACATCGTACAAAAAAAACTTGTGTTTGAGAAAATATGTAAATATGGTATGTATATGAAGATATATAAAAATCCCCCAATTTTTAAAACAAAGACCCTGACATGGTTAAATAAAGTTACAAATGATTAACCATTTTATCAACAATAAATAACAACTTTCAAATAAATACATTGATTGACAATCATTACAGAATATTATTAATACTAGTTGCAGGCCCACCCGATGGGCGGCTAGCTTCAAGGAATCTTCTACAAAGTGTAGCGTAGAATAGTTTTAAAGTTATTATTCAACCGTAACAAAAAAGACAACATGTTCGGAGTTGTATGTAAAGAAAAGCACATTTTGTATATTTACATACAAAAAATGTTTGAAAAAAAATGTTGTTTATTAATGAAATGATGGATACAAAAATGGTTTTATTAATGAATAAATGCAAACCAATAACACTATAGATGGTGTAAAAATGCATAAACTAAGAATTAGTGTACAATAAGAAAACTTTGAAACTTAATAGTTATTAAAAGTTAAAAGAAATATATATACCAAACACATAATAAACTTGAGAATATTTATAATCTATGTAGAACCTCTTTGTATACCACATTTGTTGTAGTATTTGTGTAGTTACCATCCTTGTCACAACACAATACTTTAAGACCTTTTTTGCTTTTAACTCTTGAAACGGCCACATAAAGTTGTCCGTGTGAGAATACCGGTCGTTCCAAATAAAGAACCACCTTTGCCAACGTTTGTCCTTGACTCTTGTTTATTGTCATGGCAAATGAAACGAATTGGGAGCTGTTTTCTTTTTAGTTGAAAAGGCATTTTTTATCGACGGAGATATTATCATCCGAGGTATAGCACAAACTTCTCCCAATTTACCTCCGATATTACTTTAGCCTCGATGTTAGTATTTCCCATTCTCAAAATTTGCAACCTTGTTCCATTACACAAGCCACCTCTTTGATCAATATTGCGCATGCACATTACGAGCACCGACCTTCAAAGTTAACTTATGATTTGGAATTCGGAACACTTGATTGAATTTAGAAATTCGGTTGAGTACAACGATTCGTTGTAGTTAAAATCAACGTCAATATCGAAAGCGATATCAAACTATAATAAACCTTCTCTCGTCCCATGCGGTTTGGACATCATTGAAGAGTTTATTTTTCGACCTCTTCATGCGTGGGTGCGAGGATAGCTCTATCTTGGAAATCGTCGGATCTACAAGTGTTCCCGCCAATTTTCATAAGTTTCATTTATAATAGCTTCTACATGATCGGTGTATTTGGTATGAGCATTTCTTGGAAATTGAATTTCACCTGACCATCATTCTTCCCACCAATTTTCCGTCACCTATACTCAAAATCCAATCTGCAAACTCCTTAATTGTTTACGCATCGAGGATTGCAACCAACACGAAGCCTCATGTTTTCGTAAGTTTAAGTACTTGGCAATGATCCCATAAATAAGACTTGTTTAGAGGCAGCGTGTACAACATCTTGTCTCTCGCCACATGGAATCACGGGTAAAATTTGACGAAAGTCTCCACCAAAACAACGACTTTCCCACCAAATACCTTATCGAAATGTTTGTGTGCAATCTTGTGGCTATATCGTAAACTCCTATCAAACGCTTCAAAACAATGTCTATGAACCATCGATTGCCGTCCCATATTATTAGCTTTGTTTTGCGAATCAAATCGTGACGGATTGTCTGCGATAATTGTACACATGGAATCTTCGTCAATGTTTATTGGAACATCAAACCGAGAATGGGCAATCCTACCCCATCAAGCAAAAGAGCGACAATACCGCTAGAAACAACGTTTAAAACAGTTTCACCTTTAGACCTTAAGGAAGCTGTGAGGTCTTGTACAAAAAGTCTTGCTGTTCCGCCATAGCCATATACAAAAAACATCCCACCTTTGTTGTTGTCACATGCATCAATTATTGTTTCATATATTTCCTTTTGCTTAACCGTTAAACTCGCATACAACTGTTGATGCTGAGTGACCAATTCTGGAATGTTATAATCGAGCTCATCATATATCAACCTATTGTAGGATTCCATTATGAACTCTGAATTGGGATAAGGCATGTTAACAATGTTTTTGAGGCTCTTGGAATTGATGAGTAAAGAGTCCTCAATATATGTCAGGCATATATTGTATCTTTGATCATCTGAAAGTTGAAGTCCTGGTAGAAGAAAGAAAGTAGTATTATTTTAGAATATCATTTTTGATATTAAGTTCTAGTATTAAGAACTAAAGATATGACAGGAGTGACTTTATTTTAGAACATGTTGTTAGTATAGATAATAAAAACATTAGTACAGTTGGTTATAGTTGAAATAAGTTTCTTGTAAACTAATCCCTGGTCCAACATAGACACTATATGATAGGTAGCGTAAAAAGGGCTAACGAATAAGAAGTCGTATGACTAATGTTTCAGGGATTAATCAATAATTATCTTGTAGAAACAAACAAATATATGACGAAATCATTACGGCATTTCTAAGAGTTGAATTTCTCGTATAAAGAAACCAAAATTGATCGTTAAAGTTAACATGTTGGAAAAAAAACAGTTCTCATACCTGGATGATTTCGTTTCCGCCTTTCTTTATCTAAGACGTCTTCTGCTAAAAGTCTCCATGACTTTTCCCAAACAACTTCAGGTCGAGACATACTATCTGAGAGTATTAATTTGACAAAATAAGCACTGCAAGTAATCTCCCATCCCCACCGACTTGCTTCAATTATACCATCGATGTATTCCTTATCATCATCTAACAAACCACGTGCAAAGCAAGCTTCTTTGTATGTACTATACACCACATTATCATACTTCTTAAAACTTTCCCAACGGTTGCACCTCGGACATGGTTTAACGACATACAAAGATAAAAAAGCTCTCCCCAATTAGGCGGGACGTGATGAATTCTGCCTATGCTCTTACCTTGCTTGCGTCGAGTCCATACCAAATCAGACTTGTTCCAAACGAAATGTTTTGGAAACTCAACATACAAAAGCGTTTGTGCTAACTCATCGGTTTTATTTGTTTCCATCCACTGTAAGAATTTGGTTGTGTTGGCTGAATCCTTTTCAAGCTGAAAGTCTATACTTTCGGTTGGATCAAATAACATTGAATGTTCATTTGGAAGATGAAAAGGCAAGCGCTCTGAGAAGGACTTCTATGATGAATATCAAATTTGAATATTCTCCACGCAACTTCACATGCTGATAAATACCGACAATCATAGAAGTCGTTAATCTCATCCTTTTCTTCATCTTCCATTACTGCTGTTACTCTATCCGGGCCCTTGTTAATATATTTGAAAAGGTATTTTATAGATGCAAATTGATTGCACCATTCGACGTTGATGTGAGCTTGGTACCGTTTCAATAAAGTCGGACTGTAAGGAACAACAAAGGTATTGTCAAGATCGGCACCTTGCTTCTGAATAGTTACGCCATTATCACTCCTCTTGTAGATGGCATACCCACTTTCATCAATGAAAGTAGCTTCATTAAATTGCTTGAAACTTTTAGAACACTTATTCTCAACCATGCAAGGCGGCTCCTATGTTCGGGACCATACGGACCATGCATCATAAATTCCTTGACCAATTGGTAGAGTTCCGGTCCGCATCTTTATCGGGAATCTCGGTAGATATGCATCATCAATATCGGCAGGAAATCTCAATTTAGATCCTGTTTCCAACCAAACGCATAGGTGACAATGAGGCAATCCACGTTTCTGGAATTCTATCGTGTACACCTCTACAAAATAAAAGGAAAAAGGAAGTACATATTAATATATAGTGATCAACAAGGTAAATTCTTTCTGTAAGTAACCTGACTTTTATATAAACATACTGCTTATACTTTAGACAACAAAGTATACACAGTCGTTGGTGTTATATAAGGATTTTGGTAACATACCTGCTTTGACTTTGCCAAAAATACGCTTTTCTTTAATGTCCTTTATCAATGTATCAAGCTTCATTTTAAAGACTCTGGTTGTGACGTCGGGACGATCTTCGATTTAAGACCTTTTTTTTCAAGTACCTTGTAATTTCGGGCCACTTAGGATTGCATGTAAATGTTATAAATAAGTTAGGATAACCATACCACTTGCACATTGCCATGGCATCTAAGTAATTTTGCATCATGTATCTTGGGCTCCCTGTGAAGGACGAAGGCAAAATTACTTTCTTACCGCGTTTTTTATTTTGTTGGTTTGATGATTCTGTTGCCGCAACTAATCTTGAATAAGTTTCACATCTTAGATCTTGTTGCTTATTACGAACATATAGCATCCTCTCAGCTTCAACCATGGTATAGCCATCGACCAAAAGCTTCTTGAAATAACGCCTACCATTTAGAATGGTTGAGAATTTATTGGGGCGGTCTTGTATATGGTAAGCAAACCATTCACGCATGGTGACACGTTTTTTATCCTTATCTGGTGTCTGATCTGTAACTCCTTGATGGTATATATTTGTCCTATATCCATCTTCAGCGTACGAGAATAAGATAGGGTACTGCAAGGGGAGGTATGAGACATGCAATTCACTAATCCTTTTGATTTTGCCACTGTTCTTATGGACGAGAATGTCCCTTTCGTTATGATGTTCATTAAAATCACCAACGATAAGTGCAGCAACCTCGTTAGCGGTTGGAAGATCATATTGTCTGCCATCTTTGCACGTTTTCCTAAAAGCCTTATCTGAACATTTTCTTGACCTGCAGCCAATTGTAGACCAGCCATTCGGAACTTCTTAACCAAATGGTTTTCACGATCAAGCATTTGTTTGATCTGTTTCGTTAACGTACGATCTATGTTACTATTTGATGAAGACGACCCATTACCTCTTGAACTTCACCATTTGATATGTGATTGTAATAAGTACGTTTTAGTTAAAAAGGCAAAACTATAGTCTAAAATAATGAGTAATAAACTATACCTGACAGCATTGATTCGATTTTCAATCTCGTTGGGTGGATCATAAATGTAGAGCTGAGAAAACTTTGGTGTCTCGCCATCTTTGGGTAACAAATCCCCCAACATGTGATAGTTTTGTCCCTGAATTCTAAAACAAAATGGGCCACGACCTGTGTTAACACTATGATCGACAAGTACCACCCATCGACGTAAATGCAAACATAGAATTGTAACGTCTAATGTTCTCCAAGAATCTCTTGCTTTTTGGATTCTCTCCATTCATAAGTCCCTTTAATAACGGCGGTGGATCCTTTAATGCAACAGGTAGCACAACTTTTCCTTTGCCACAACAAAGGGAGAATGAATCTGTAGTAGTTACATTGTTCAATCCTACCTTAGCTTCTGCTAACCACAACATTGCACCACAAGTGTTGCATGTATAAGTTGGATCTCCGTGGTCAAAGTAATCTAAATACACAAATGAAAGTGTATGTTAGAGATACATTACATTAAATTAGATTACTTGGTTTTAAATTAGTTAAAAAAAATACCCTTTGAAATGCCTGCGATTCGATCAATATATCCATGTTCATCTTCAGATTCTTCGTCTGGGAGTACAACGTTATTAACATTCGGTATTGATTCTTCTTGGATATGTGCTCTGTTTTCTAAATTTGAAGAAAAATTAGAATTTCTTGAAGTACTTTCATGAACATGATTTACATAACTTTGTATAAAGGATAAACCGCTTATTAGTATATATGTAAAAGGCGTATATATGCTCGAATTTATGTATAATATGTTAATGAAAATAAACAATCACCAATGTCAAATGGTATTGGAGTTTTGTTTCTGAACTTTCTTCTTGGATTTTCCTTTGAAACATCACCTGTTGGTTTAGAAATTTTAAAAACAAAACTAATGAAAATGTTGAAACAAATCAACACAAAATGTAACAAAAACATAAATTACAAAAATTACTTGTATAAGTGTTCTCATTAGAAGGTATAGCATGTGTTAGTTCAGGGGTTTGAAGGTTGTGATTTGAAGATCCAACACCTAAGTCTTTCTGAGGCCTGCCTCTTTTTGTAACTGGTTTTTGCACAAATGGTTGTGAAGAATCCAACACAACTTTCTGTGATGTAAGGTTGGTGGTGAGAGGAGTTTTACGTGGACGACCATCTTTTCTCTTAGGTAATTGCGAACTTGAAGCTTGAGTTATAGTAGTAACATTTGAAGTTTCTGTTAAAAGTGTATTGGTAAGTTTGGACGTAGAAAAGGTTTGGTTTCCATTTTCACTGGTTTCGCTGAGGTTGGTTGCATAATCTGCAAAGAGATAATAAAAAGGTACAATTATGCTTGTTATGGACTTAAGTCTATGCGTAGAAAATGTAGATTTAGTTTGAACTTACATACACAATATTAATTCTAAAGTTATAAGTATCAATATAAAAACAAAACTTACTGCCGTAATGCATGGTATTTTGTGTAGATATTGGTTGATAATTAAGTTGGCAGTAGCTTAACTGAGTAGGCGGTGTCACACATGTTGGTTTACAAATTAGAATAACAAAACTAATGAAATTGTTAAAACAAATAAATACAACATGTAATGAAAAAATAAATTGTAAAGCTTACTTGTGTAAGTGTTTTCATTAGTAGAAGCATGTGTTACTTCGGGATACAAATGTTACGATTTGAAGAACCAACACTTAAGTCTTTCAAGGCATGAATTATTTTTTGTACCGGTTTTGTGTAAATTGTTGTGAAGAATCGATAGAACCTTCGTGATGTAAGGTTGTTGGTCAGAGGATTTTTACGTGGACGACCAGGTTTCCTCTTAGGTAATTGCAAATTTGAAACCTCATTTGTATTATTAACATTTGAACTATCTGTTAACAGTGTATTGGAAAATTTGGAAACAGAAAAGGTTTGGTTTGCATTTTCATTGGTTTGGCTAACGTTGGTTGCAGAATCTGCACAAAGATAACAAAAAAGGTGCAATTATGTTTGTTAATGAGTCAACTGAATGCGTTAAAAATGTAGTTTTAGTTTCAAATTACATACAGAATACATAATCTTAAGTAAAATGTACAGTCATAGACACAACTTACTGCCGTAAAGGATGGTGTCTGGTGTAGGTGTAGGTTGATAATTAAGTTGGCTATAGTTAAACTGGTTGGGACACTGATTTGTTGTAGATATTGTAATTCAAAAGACAACAACGACATATTGGTTGGATGAGCTGAAAAATATATGTTTGTGATAATCACTATTTGTTTGTCATAAAACTTTACCTGTGAAAGGAGTGGACTTTGTGACACACGAACTAACATTTGGTTGATCTTGATTTTCATTTGTAACCAAACTTTTGTTTTGAATTGATTCATTGACTGTAACATAAGTTGATACATGTCAATATAGTTTTGGTAAACTTTATAAAACATATATGAAATTACATAAATGAAACAACTATTGTCAATTTTGTAGCATACCAGTTTGCTGAGCATTGACTGTAGTCCTGCATGGTTTGGCACGCGGTTTTCGTACACTTGGTTGTGAGGATTGAAAAGGGGAATTCTGCAAAGTAAGGTTGGTTGGCACATGTTTTTTACGTGGACGACCCGGTCGTCGCTTAGATTCTACTAGATTGGAGGTTTCAGTTGTAAGAGTTAGATTTCCTTCTTGTGTTAACAACGGGGTAGTATGATTGGAAGTGGAACCAGTTTGGTTTAATCTCGACAATGTACCTAATAGTTGTATGTTATTAGTTGATATAATTAACTATTTAAGACATAGTACATTAAGGAGTTACGTATGAGGATAAACTTACTTGATGTAATATTGGAAAGAGGGGATCTTTGCACAAGGGGAGTAACATTACTGATCGCATACTTAGACTATTTGCTATGTTGGAAATTATTGTTTTTAGGCCTTGCATTGTCAATGTTTTGGTTATGAAAGTGATACTTTCTTTTATTTGATGTATCATTGTTTGGAGAACCTGCAAATATATGAAAAAACAATACAATGATGTGTGATAATGTATAAAATGTATGCATATAATTGTACATGTAATTTGTAAAGATTCAAATTTGGAAAAGGCAAAGATAGTTGAAGTGTAGAAAACGTACTGCTTTATTTACTGGAACCCGGTATGTATATAGGTTGATAATTAAGAAGGTTATAGTTTAAGTGGCTCGCATGGTGATTAATCCTATAAACTGTCGATATAATAAACTTGTCAACAAATTAAAATAAAAAGTATATATAAATGTGGTATTACAAGGAACAAACATACAATGTACATACCTGTGCTTTGTGTAGCATCCATATTTTGAGAATCTCGTATCGTGTAATGAGTATTCATCGTGTTAGAGTATTGCCCATTAAGTTGTGTATATGGCAAAACATTGAAAGACATGACATTATTGTTTATGTTTTGATCAATCATAACGGAATTTCCTTTAGTTGCTTCGTCTTGAACATTTGTTTAGGGTTTGGATGGAATGTAATACACGTATTCGTATATAATAACAAAATACATACATTGGTCATTAGAATTTTTCAGGTATAGATTAAGAGTAATAAACAAAATATAGAACAAAACAAAAATTAACAACAAAAAAATAAATTAACATTACCTATTGATATTTGTTGTGGATGATTTTGATTCAAAGATCTTGCGATGATGGCGAGATGAATGGATATTCGATGATGAATGAACTACTTTCAGTCAAACCTTTGGTGTAACGTTATCCATTTTGTGTTTACAAACGAATCATCAAATGGTTGCTAGAATTACAAATATTGAAGACTTATACAATCAAGAATTTGTGTTTAGGTAGTTTTAAACACCTTTTGATTTAGACTACTTCCATGATCCTCTCATTAAATTAGGATATACGTTCTATTTTTATAGCAGCATGTATTTTGCCAAAAATAACGTTTTGCACTTATACGTTTAGATTTCCCTCAATTGTTCTAATAAGGCTTATTATGAAGAAAGATATAACTAAGCCCATAGCAAAGTTCAGGCCCAATGTGTCAATTTGACTACCAAGCCAATGGCCAGCTACCAAAGACTAAAAGTCAAGATATTTTCTTGCAAGATATCATATATTGCGTTTCCCAACTTAAATGATCATTACATGCTATGATTTAGCTTCACTAACAACTCTGTCAAATCATCCACATTGATCACTTCATTGAAAAATCTTCTTCCAGGTTAGTAACATGATGATTTCTTATAACAAATATTAGGGAAAACATGATCAAAGATATATGTTAGTAGATTTGTAGGTATATAGTCGTTAGGTATACCCCTTTTTCAAATCGTTGCATGATGATAAATTTTAGATGATCTAACTTCCTGTAAGATAATAGTAACAAATATGTTAAGGATGATAATTGTTCCTTTAAAAAAATGCATGATCTTTGTGTTTTTGATGATCTATATTACTGTTAGACATCAACCATACCATAATCGTTTGAATCTTAGTTCAATACTAATGCAAGTGGTTGTTGTTGTTGGAAATTAGTATTTCTTTAAAGTATGTTGGAACTATAATTAACAGTGATGTTGTAAATTAGTGCAATAGTAAGTTAGATGGTAACTTCAAATGGTCTGTAAGTGATCATAATAGTATAATTTTATAGTAGGCATTTCTGAGTTTGATGGTTTAATTGTTTAAGATATATGACTACTCAAATATAAGTGGATACATGTAATAGATTGTGGTTTATATGGAAAAGCATTTTGTGTAAGTGATGATAATGGTTATTAAATCGTGTTTGCGATATGATTAGGTTGTATACTTTTTAGTGGATACATTCGAATACAGTTAATACAATTTGATAAAAAAGGAAAAACAATAGTATTATGTTGGTTATGCATTTATTATAAAATGTAAAACGGATATGGAATTTAAAATACGTATATTCTTCGCAGGAAAATGCCGATCGAGTTTGTAGTTTTGGTAAACCGCCATATCCTAGGAAACAGGTAAATAAAACAACACTATATCATGTGCTCTAAATAAAACAAAACCTCCGCCACCATTTCTTTCATAACATGAGCACATGTAACCCTCATCTTATTCTTCAATCTAAACGCCAAATTCCTAAAGCTCCTCAGCCCCCGAATATGGAAGTATGAAGTTGGCCACACATGTGTTACTTATCAACTTCACCGAATTGCTCTTCTCACCATCCTCCACTTCCGGTTTCGCCCGCAGAAACCTCACCTTCCCATCACTCCTGCTACATGAAGTTAATAAGTAAAAACTTCAAACTTTCCAACAATATCTATATCAAATCCCCACCTATAATACTATTCAGCAATGCCTTAACAGATATAGATAAAAAATAATAATAAATAAAAATAAATAAATAAATAAATAAAAATTACGGAAAAAACATATGCATTATCATAACAAAAACAATACAAAATCTACAAAAAATTGAAGCAAACTAACTTGTAGATGCATATGTCTTCATTTCTTGCACCCATAGTTTCTTCTTCAGCAACATGTCTTTTGCAACATTTCTTTTACACTATTTCAAAAAAATTTGTTTAACCCAATTATCAATTCAAGCACAAAAACAGAAACTCACAATTTAATTCCCAAGTAAATATAAAAACCTTAAATCAATTGATAAATCCATAGGTAGAAGATTACCTACAATCATACATCTAATCATCCATACAATCACTTTAGGGTTGCATACAGCCTTAATCGTTCCATATATTGGGGGATTTGATTTGGGGAATTGAACAAAATTAGGTTGGGATATGAATCTGATTTTGATATGTTTCTCCAATTTTGGTAACAGATTTTGAATTAGAGCAATTAATTTGATAGAGTTTTACTTCAAAGGATGTGTTGAAACGGTTTTGTAATAAATGGTTTCAGAATTATATTTGATCGGACGGTGCTCAGAGTTTTGGGGGAAAAAATACCACGTGTCATTTTTTTAGAATTTTGAGGGAGATGTGATTCAAACAAACACTCCTTTATATAGAGTAGGGATTTGAAAATACCAAGGGGAAGTTGAAAGCAGGTTATGTATCTATTAAAAAATAATAATAAACTAAACAGTTACATTTTTTTTGTCCCATTGTTAAAGTAATCCAGCATAAAACCTGTTGAATTAAACAATAGTACAAAACCAGAAACAATAGTATAAAACTATATAGTTCAAAAATAACAATGTATTTTTCAAATTTTGCCGACTTGAAGACTTACTTTTTATTATCTTACTTGTAACGAGCTTTCAAAATTTGTTCAGGGTTCACCCATATGACCCGTTTATATTAAAATAATAAGCGAAATGACTATATTACCCTCGCATATGGGTAAAGTTTGAACAAATTTTGAAAGTTCGTTGGTGAAGTCGAACAAATGTTATTGAATAATAAGGTAATATAGTCATTTCGGTTATTATTTTAATATAAGCGAATCATATGGGTGAAGTCGGAACAAATTTTAAAAGTTCGTTAGTGAAGAAAGGTAATAAAAAAATTAATGTTTCAAGTCGAAAAAATTTAAAAAATATGTCGTTATTTTATGGCTTTTACCCTCTAGAGTTTAGACTTAAGACTTCATTAAATAAAACTTGAGATGGACATGAAGGGGCGTTTGACTTTGCATTTTAGAAGCGGAAAATGGCGAAAAGTCATCAAACTTGTCACTTATCATCGTTGCGTATGAATGACCTATTTTTTCTCATTGTGACACAAACCTTTTAGATTGTGCTATTGTATGTATCGGTGACTTGTTTTACCTATTGCAACCGGGTCATGTTAACGACCGTTAGTATTTTTATTGCACCGTTAGTCCTTTTAAATCTGCTTTTAACGATCGTTATTATATTATTGCACCGTTAGTCATTTTCTTAGATTTTTACGTTTCGTCCGCTTTCACACTTTTTCGTCCGTTTTGCACGGTTTCTTCCGTTTTACGTTTTTTCGTTTGTACGTTTTCGTCCGTTTTACGCTTTTGTTCGCTTTTACGTTTCGCACGGTTTCGTCCGTTTTACACGTTTTGTTCGCTTTTACGTTTTCGTCCGTTTTACACGTTATTTTCCTTTTACGTTTTCGTCCGCTTTGAAGCGTTTTTGTTCGTTTTACGTTTTGCGGTTTCGTCCGTTTTACGTTTTGTTCGTTTTGCACGCCGCGCGGTTTCGTCCGTTTTACGCTTTTGTTCGTTTTTACGTTTTCGTCCGCTTTACACGTTATTTTTTCTTTTTACGTTTTCGTCCGTTTTACGCTTTTGTTCGTTTTACGTTTTTGCGGTTTCGTCCGTTTTACGTTTTGCACGGTTTCGTCCGTTTTACACGTTTTGTTCGTTTTTACGTTTTCGTCCGCTTTTACGTTATTTTCCTTTTACACGTTTCGTCCGTTTTAGGCGTTTCGTCCGTTTTACGTTTTTTGTTTTACGTTTTCGTCCGTTTTACGTTTTTCGTTTTACGTTTTGCAGTTTCGTCCGTTTTACGTTTTGTTCGTTTTACGTTTTCGTCCGTTTTACGTTTTTCGTTTTACGTTTTGCAGGTTTCGTCCGTTTTACACGTTTTGTTCGTTTTACGTTTTCGTCCGTTTTACGGTTTTTGTTTTACGTTTCGTCCGTTTTGCGGTTTTTTGTTTTACGTTTTCGTCCGTTTTACGTTTTTCGTTTTACGTTTTGCGGTTTCGTCCGTTTTACGTTTAAATCCGTTTACGTTTTTCGTTTACACGTTTTGCACGTTTCGTCCGTTTTACGTTTTGTTCGTTTTTACGTTTTCGTCCGTTTTACGTTTGTTTCGTTTTACGTTTCGTCCGTTTTAGGCGTTTTGTTCGTTTTACGCGTTTACGCACGGTTTCATCCGTTTTACGTTTTCGTCCGCTTTTACGCTTTTTTGTTTTACGTTTTGCCGTCCGGTTTGCACGGTTTTTTCGTTTTACGTTTTGCAGTTTCGTCCGTTTTACGTGCAAAAAGTGTAAAATGTGTAAAAAACCGTCTAAAAAGGACGAAAATGTAAAAGTGTAAAGCAGACGAACGGTCTTAAAACGTATAAAGGGACGAAAATGTAAAAAACGAACAAAAAGTGTAAAACGATCAAAAACGTAAAACCAAAAACGTAAAACGGATGAAAACGTAAAAACGTGTAAAGCGGACGAAAACGTAAAACGAAAAAAACGTAAAAGCAGCAACGCTGGCTGCAAAACGTAAAACGAAAAACGTGCGGTGCAAAAGCGTCATGGCGAAAGCAACGTGTAAAGCGGACGTAAACGTAAAGCGCAAAAACCGTGTAAGCGGACGAAAACGTAAAACAAAAAACGTGTAAAGCGGACGTCAAACGAATAAAACGTAAAACGGACAAACCGCTCAAAAGCGTGTAAAGCAACGGCGGACGCGCGTGTGCGTAAAGCGACGAACCGCGTAAAACGAACAAAGCGTGTAAAGCGGATGAAACCGTGCGGAAACGCAAAGCGAACGCGCGTGTAAAAGCGACAAACGTGCAAGCGTGAAACGAAAAAGCGTAAAACGGACGGCGATGTAAAAACGTCGCGGCGTGAAAAACGTGTAAAATGAGCGGCGTGTAAAGCGAACGGCGTGTAAAAATGCGGCGTGTAAAACGAACAAAACGTCTGAAAACGGACGAAACGTAAAACGCAACGTGTAAAGCGGAAGAAACCGTGCAAAACGGAGCGAAAAAAGTGAAAACGGACGGCGACGTAAAAACGGCGAAAATGACTAACGGTGCAATAATATAATAGCGGTCGTTAAAAAGACGAAAAAGGACTAGCGGTGCAATAAAAACACTAACGATCGTTAACATGACCGGTTGCAATAGGTAAAACAAGTCACCGATACATACAATAGCACAATCTAAAAAGGTTTGTGTCGATGAGAAAAAATTGGTCATTCCACATCGCAATAATGATAAGTAAGCGAGTTGATGACTTTTCGCCATTTTCCCTTTAAAAGCGTTGGTCTAAATATTACCATGTCATGGTCCAAATAGTATAAGTTCTTGTGAACCGGGTCTTTGGCCTAGAGGTTCGCGACTCGTGAGTATTGATTCAAGTCTCGGTGAGAGATATTTGTGAAATGTGGTACGTGTCGCTCATCAATTAATAAGTTGTTGGTTCAAGTCTGGTGAGTCGTGAGAGACATTTGCGAAATAGGTGGAACATAGATGTAAGACATACCTTTGTTTTTAATTTTTTTTTTGAAAATTGAACTTTTATACATAAAAACACACACTCGCATCAAATCGATGGGCGACTATACACAAAGCGTTACACAATTACGAAATCATACCAATCCTTCCACTCGATACCACAATGAGCATACCTATTTCTAAACCACAAATAACTAAGAGACTTAACTTCTTGAACAATTTTCCGGCGTCGGTCCTCATATTTTCAAAGCGGTGATCATTTCTTGACTTCCATATACACCAAAGAAGTAGTAAACATAATACCTTCACAATTTCCTTCTTCCTTCTATCTAAACCCGGCGTCTTGTGAATGTTGAAAATGTCAAGCCTATCGAAAAGGAAAAGAGGCGGCAAATTACACCACCGTCCCACCAAATGCCAAACTTCCATAGCAATTACGCGACGAGCTAAAGAGATGGTCCGCGCTTTCATCAAGATCCCGCATTGTTTACAAGCTGGAGAATCCACCCCGCAATTTCGAGCCAAAAGAGCATCCGTCGTGGGTAGACGGTCCAAACCCAATCTCCACATCATAATGTTACATTTGTTAGGAAGCCACTTGACCCATTTAAATCTGACTGGAATCGTGACCTCCCTACCTATTCTCAGAAAATTCTTTACTGCCCTGACGCTGAAACCATTACCTTTCCCGAGCCATTTCCAGTTGTCTCTTTGACTGTTCAGTTTAACACCTTCCAGCCTTGAGACGAGCTGGGCCATCTCCACCTCTTCTGAAAACGGCATCTCTCTCCCACTGTTCGTCCATTCCCCATCAAAATATCCCGAGACAACATTGAACCTTTCGTGAACGAAACACTTCTTATTCCTATCCTTCTTAAATAACGGTAGGAAATCATCTTTCAATGCTTTGTCGTTAACCCCGGGTTGATCCAAAATCTAATTTGCTTTCCGCCGCCCACCTCTCCTTTAAACATCGACTTAGATGAACCCCGCCACTTTAACCTTTGAGAACGTCTTGACAATGGTGGCCCCCTGACCCAAGGAGCGGCGGGAGGGACAACCAATTTCTTTTAGTTCCATGTAAGGCGTCGATAACTTTCTTCCATAAACTCCTGTTTCCTTCCCTGTAGCCGAGGCCCATTTCGACATAAGGGCTATATTAGAGTCTACCAACTGTTTAAACCAAGCCCCCCATA
The DNA here is from genome assembly GCA_022545495.1 of Chrysanthemum lavandulifolium. Classification (NCBI taxonomy): domain Eukaryota; kingdom Viridiplantae; phylum Streptophyta; class Magnoliopsida; order Asterales; family Asteraceae; genus Chrysanthemum; species Chrysanthemum lavandulifolium. The sequence goes on from CM040238.1 coordinate 131,810,136, forward strand.
TGAAGCAGTGTAGTTACACGGTCCCATCCGACCCAATGAATTTTCCTTGTGTCACCTGTTCCTCCCCGAGAAGCCTTTAATCAATTTTCGAGATCATCCATAACCTTGGGGCTTTAAAGAGACAAGTAATAGGATGGAAGACTTTCAAGAACCGCTTTGATTAGAGTAACCCTCCCTCCAATGGAGAGACATGAGGCCTTCCAACTAGAAAGCCTCGTCTTGAAAATATCGAATAAAAAACTCCAATTAGCCACCCGATTCATATTTCCCCCAATACGAATACCCAGGTAGTCAAAAGGGAGAGAACCCGACCTACAATCCACCTCCCCTGCCACCCTTCTAACTTCTTGATCATCCACTTTGACCCGAAAATCATAGATTTCCCGTATTTATTTTAAGACCCGAACACATGTAAAACATCTAAGAATTGAGTTACCTTTTAATGTTACAGAGACAGGTCCCCGTAAGCGAGCGATTCGTCGGCATAGAGGAGATGAGATACCGTGGGACCCTCGTTCGGAGTTGAAGACCGTTGAAAAAACCACTGTGACCAGCCTTCTTCATCATACATGAGAGGGCTTCCATCACAATTAAAAATAAGAACGGTGAGAGAGGATCGCCCTGTCTCAATCCCTTTTGACATTGGAATTCGAACGTAGGCGATCCGTTGACCAAAACCGCCGCTCTCGCCGTCGAGAGAATATTATGAATCCATTTGCACCATACATCCAAAATCCCATCCGAGACATAATATCTAAAAGGAAATCCCGATTAACATTATCGTGCGCTTTATTGAAATCCACCGAATATAAATATCCCTTTCTTACGCTTTTTAGCCCAAGAGGTAATCTCGTTTAATATTAATGGGCCATCAATATGAGTCTATCCCCAAGAATGCGGATGGTTAACCGATATCAAGCCCTTCAATACAATTTTTATCCTGTTGGCGGGACCTTAGAAATCACTTTACACATTGCCCGAGCTAGGGTAATGGGTCTATAGTCATTGAGTTGACCGGATCCTCACTTTTGGAATTAATGTTATGAAGGCTGAATTGCTCCTTTTCAAATCCTCGCCTTGAAAAGGCATCAAAATACCTCAAAGTCTTCTTCAAAGTGAGCCCAAAACTTACGGATATATTTAAACGTAAGCCCATCCGGTAGGGGCCCGTTCTTCACTACACTCAAAGAGCGCTTCTCGAATTTCCTCCTTGAGAATCGGGCGCACCAAAGAGCGCCTCTCCGGCTAACTTATTATCGAATCCAGTCAAGCTTAGGTCTCTCCTTCCAATCCTCTTTAAATCTACTTACGAAGAATTCAAGCGTATGTTTTTTATCAACCGGTTTAGTGATCCACTCATTACCAATAGAAATCCTTGGATAGAATTGCTCAAATTCATTATTAATTAAACCATGAAAAAGCGGTTATTACCGTCCCCTCCACGCCCATTTGTTCCTAGCTCTTTGCTTCAAATCTTTTGTCTTACGGGATTCAATTTCTTCTATTTTCTTCATGCATTCGTTCCTTATCCATGAATTTTCTTCCGACATATCCGTAACCTCTGACTCTCTATCAAGCTCATCCAGTTCTCTCCTGCATAAATCAAGATCTTCGTTTTCCTTCCTGATGAAGTCGTCACGCCGATCCTTGAGGTGGTTACGAAGCCAGCGAATTTCATCACCGGTTCATGAATGGATCCCCAAAACAAAATCATCCAAGGCTTTTGTAATTACTTCAATACACTCTGGGTACTCGAGCCAAGAATTAAAAGCCGGAAGGCTTAGGCCGGTTAATATCCAATAAAGATAATAAAATTGGGCAATGATCGAATACCTTCTTGGCAAAGCCACGAAACCTGTTGTTGGCCAATTATCCAGAAATCTCTACTACCAAACAACGATCAATTTTACTCATTTTTCTTCCCCTCTCATCCTCCTTTATATATGTAAACTTATTGCCTTTCATCATGTACTCTTGAAGATCAGAGGATGTAATAAACTCGTTAAAATCTCTAGCACAACTCCCTTTAAAATTCGAACCCTGTCTTTCATCTTTATCCCTAACCGTGTTGAAATCTCCTATCACTACCCACCACCCCTTATTATTGTCTTTCAGGTTTTTCAGCTCGTCCCATACTACCTTCTTCGCCCTTCTAGACTGAGGGGCGTAAACATTGGCCACGAACACCATCTCCTCTACCCCTTGAGTTCGACCCTTGATCACCAACAAATTACCGCTTTTAATACATCCCAATTTTTAAAGCGTCCACGGGTCCCATATGCTAATTAAACCCCGATCTACCAACCGGCTCTACTATCTCATATTCAAAACCCGATCGACCCCAATACCTCGAATATCGAATCTTGAATCCCACCACATTGTGACTCTTGCAAAGCTATAAAGAAACCTTTTCTTTGTTTCTCAAACCACGATCCATTTTGGTTTCCTATCCCCCGTCCCACGATGTTGATAGAAAGAAAATTCATTGGAACACGGATTAATACCTTCCAATTCGATCACGCCCGGAGTTCTCTCGGACCTTAGAAAGGTCCAACCAACCAATTTTCCCACCTCGATGGTATCATCAATCTCGGTTGTCTCCATTTCCATTTCCTAAAAGTGGATCGCACCACTCTTCTTCGCCCCATTGTCGAGATTCCTCGCCTCCTCATCGAAGTGAAGGAGAGTTATTAAGGTCCAGAGTTTTTTCAGATGATCCGACTTCACTATGATGACCCGTGTTTGTATTTTCCTTCCCCTTATCGCTATTAATATCTTCTCCCTTTTCATTAAAACTATTTCCTCCATCTAAGCCCAATAATGCGTCTAAAGAAAATGGATCAGAACTCCTCTGTCTTTTTCTGGGCCTGTTGGGGAGCCCAGCACTTAATTTATTCCAGTCAAAATTGGGAGTAGATGAGACTTTGTCCATCTCCTTGTCACGTGATTCGACATTAAACCTCGCGTGCCCATCCGTCCCACCCCTTAAAAATTGATAATTCCCAGTTGCCTTATCGCCACCTTTCTTTTCCCCATGCACGTTCGTTTCATTGTCTCCTCCTTCCCCATGCACTAACTGTTCGTCTCCCTCCCGAAACTCCCCGTCTTCCCGTTCGTTAGGGTTCTCAAACGGACTCCTCACGATGTTAGGGTTAGTTTCCGACGAAGGCGACCCCTCGGCGACGACAATATTGCAGTTAGGTGACCAATCTAACAGCTTTTCGACAAACCAAACCCTATATTTCTTTGCCCTCCAGACTAAGGTAGCCTGGCCCTTGATCACCCCACAATCCCCCACCAAAACTCCCAATCCTTCAACAGACCGATTCGAACTCACTTTGATACTAGATGATGTGAACACGACCTTCCCCATTAGCCCCCCAATCTTGTTGAAAGTCGAGGCATTTGCGGTGGAGAGAACCCGTAAATCTCGACCCGAGCTAATCTTCGTATGGGGGCGATCACTCCATACCTCAAACCTCTTGAACCCGGCCTTCCACACCTCCTTTTGCTCGGAAAATCTTTGGCGGAAGGTTGTTGTTAAAATACATAGCATACTCGAGCCTCCCAAATATTGAAGACTTAGATAGGAGTACCCGGACTTCCATGTACACATTGAGATTTGACATGTTGAGAAACTAGTGCATTTTCCGACCAACGCCAACCCATGCATATCCGCTAATTCATTTACCTTAGAATCAATGAGGATTTCTTGCACCTTGTTGGTCTCTCCGCTGCGTCTGCTCACCACGTTTCGATAGGATTTCCCCTCCGGACTCCTCCAGACATCCCTTGGGTTTATCAAGCGAAAATGGGAGTCATCTTCTTCCTCGCTCTCCATAACTCCCTCGCTCTCTCGTTCTCTAGAGCATACCTAGCAAGGTTCACCCGAGTTTGTGGTTACCCAACTTAATGTGATTGGATATGTCTTTCCAATTCCTTCCAATCCCGATTCCTTTAAAACTCACAAAGCCAAAGCGAAACCCTCTTGCACTCCTTCTTCTAGCGATATAAGTCCTCGCTATCTCTCCAAACGATTTGGCTTGTTGCTAGGTCCCATGGTGGCACCGTCGAGGATGTTGGCCACGAAAAACTTTACGATACCATCTCTCGCCTCTCCTATCTTGAATCGATCCTCTGTTATAGGTGCTACTATTTACACCAAAAGAATATACTAATCCCAAAGTTATCTTGTAAATTGTGATAGTTGTATTTAATGGGTAATAATTAAACCTCAATAACCATGCTCGTATTTAAGCCAAAAGATGTAATAAATGGGACCTTTGATATAGCTCATTTTCTTTATTACTGTAATTTACTTAACTCACATTTTTTTTCTATTGCATGTCTTATTTTTACACTTTTTATTTCGCATGAAAATTAAAGTGATGTATGTTTATTAAAAGGCATTGAATTAAATCTGAGTTGTACATCTAAATTTAAATATGAAATGTAAATATCTAATTTTTAATAATAAAAAAAACATTGTTCATTTTTGTACAAAAATATTTGAATGATCTATAAATATAATGCAATTTTATTCTTGTAATACATAATGCAATTTTATTCACGAGTTCGAACTCGACTTAATATATAAGGTCAAACGAGCTCAAGTCAGATATATATATCACGTTTTTGCAAAATTAAAATTGCAAAAAGTAACGTAAACAAACATCTTGAATGAAATTTACGTAGAAGTAAAATAAGAAATTACTAATTAAAGAAAATAAATCTTTGTTGCATAAAATCGAAATTACGGAGTAATTAAAAGGAAAAAAAAATCTTTATTGAGTCACAACATGAATACAAGATTAGTGTTTTAGCATGGGTCCCACTTCATTTATATTAGTTGCAAAATACGAGCTAAAAATAGAACACAGTTATCAAGGTTTAAAATATTTTGATAACATAATTAAAAACAATGATTTTTTATTAATAAGTCGATGATTGTGAATCATCTTGGTGTATTTAGACTTCCCTTTTAATAAGATGGTGTTAATAATTGATTATCTGTAGCAAACAATAGGTAACCTTAAGTTATAAGTAGTGCTATATCCTCTTAACTCGTCCTTCAAAACACACAATCAATCACAATAACATCCAATTTCTCTCCCTTGTCAGCTTCATATGTTTTTATTATGCATCATATAAGACGATAATCATGCACCAACCACATAGTTCAATACTTTAACCGGAAATAATCTGGACTAGGGGTGAGCAAATATAACGAGAACCGAATCGGAACCGAGAACCGACCCGGAACCAACCCAACCCAAATCGAATTTTAAAACCGCAGTTCGGTTCTCGGTTTTTCAATATTGCTAATTTCGGTTCTCGGTTTGGTTCGGTTCGGAACCACGGCAACCGAAGAACCGACCAATCAGCTATATATATTTTTATTGGAAAAATCAGTTTATATATGATCGTAGAAAATTCAATTTATATATGATCAACCCAAGTATTATCAAAATTGCATACATAACGAAGAGATCTTTTTGATCTCTTATGGATTGCTACGATTTTGTTTCTTGATTGGTGGGATTGACATGTGCTTAATAATCTGGTTTTGGTTGATCCTACACTTGGTGGCTGCTATGGACAATCGGGTCTTTATTTTTGGGGTTCGATTTTTTATCAGATCTAATGTAACTCTTGTTGGGGTTTCTGGTTTTGCACGTTGGCTATGGTGGTTCATGGACGTGAGGTTACGTGGGTTTTGGAGAGGGTAAGTCAAGTTTATGTGATTCTTGTTCAAAAATACTTCAGTTTAGCCCTAGATCTCTTTGTTTTTCAATCTGATATGGTGTATCGTGGGGCTATATTATTTTGGTACGTTAGGGTTTGATGGATGAACCCTATGTGTGGTATTACTTCTTGTCCGAAATGAAGCATTTTTTATCTCTGATCTTGGGACGTGGATGTGATTTGTTAGTCGGTTATGGGGTGGCCGTTTGGTTCTTAGGGTTTGCTTAACCCTAGTTCTCGTTTCTTGATTGTATTGCGTGTTACCGGACTTTGATGCTATTAGTACTGCCGCAATTGATCGAGATGCTTTTGGGGTAGTCGTGTATTCGTTCCATTGCGATTTGGGTCATATGATGTTGGGTACACTTGGTACTTATGGGGTTGTTCTACTACCACGTTAGTTTTATGTGGTGGCTTGAACACGTTTTGGAAGTTGTATATCGGAGCTGTGTTTTAATGTTGATTATTCGTGATCTTAGTTTCAGATCAGGTTGTATTCCGTATACATGGGTGATGACCAGGTCACTTAGCTCTTGTTTGCTGGTTATTGGGCTTGTGGTAAGGTGGAGGATTCCTATGATATGGGTTTGTGGACTTTTGCTGCTTATTCATGACATATTATATGAGGAGTGGACCGCCATAATGATTTAGAAGGCTCGAGTGCATTTACTTGAGTAGTATTGTAATGTATCATGTTCTTTTGTCATTATTGGTAGTTTCATTTTGTTAAGTTATAGGAATGGTGTGTCATTCTTATGTAAGTCTGTAAGTTGCACATGTTGTGCATATTTCGTCGCCTGATCGGTGAGGCGTGAGATTCACCCGTATCGTTTGTCTTGATATTTTTGGTGTAATAGAATTTACGGGGTGAATTAACCATTTTACCCAAAAAAATTGCATACATAATTGAGCATCGTTCTTTCAGATACATAGAACAAATGTATATACCACTAAAGAACTATAACATACAGAAGAACTACAAGGAAGTATAGCTTAAATTGATTAAAACTAAAATACTGTTTCAAACAAACGTGTAGCAGACTCAACCCAATTAGGCAAACACAAAAGTTAAATTTATTAGAAATATTTGTTAAAACCGTCAAATTGGCTTACAGTTTGGAAAACATGACTATAGCATGGATGCATCTAATGAGTCACTAACAAAACCATCTGAAGTGAATACTAATATCAATTCGATTGATGCCTTTTATTTGAAAATCTGTGTTAGAAATCCTACTTAACAAATGATAGGATGTAAAGAAATCTCAAATGATCTATCAACTTGGTTCCAAGCGGTTCTACCCGACATACCGACTCGGAACCGAACCGAACCGAAACAAAGAGCCGAACGGAACCGGTACACGCTTACCGGTTCCTATGCCATCTTTTTTCGGTTCTTCGGTTCCTTCGGTTCCATGCGGTTCTGGAACCGCGCTCACCTCTAATCTGGACACAACACCATATATGAGATTAAGATGCTATATAAGAGCCTCTTGCTAAAAGCCACTTACTTATTTTTTTATTAAAAAATAAATAATAATAATAAAAAAATAAATCCCCCCTCATAGATACTGCTTGGATATTCTCATAGATACAAGTACAGGAAATCATAAAGATAATGCTTAGATAAGGTATTTATTGTTCGTTCAGATAGTTCCAAGATGGATTTACAGACAGGTTCCTCTGCCATCTACGAATAAGCTAAAATGTTAGATGTAGATAGATCCACCACGTTTTACTTGTCATGTGTTTAACATAACCAAAAAACGACTCACACCCTCTAATTAGTAGAGGATCACTAATATTGCAAACACAAACCAAATTTTCTCTTCTATTACTCTCCCCCATTTTTATGATACACTCAGGTCAGCATTGGCAACTTCTTCCTAGTATATAACTTGGGGTCAGCCTTGGAACACTCTGCATCTTCACCTGATAAGGTTAAGGTTAAAACAAAACAAATACAAAGCTTTGAAGTGTGACACCGCTTCCAAGAAAAAGCATATGGTATTGAGTAGGATGAGGAGTCAGGCAGCTTGAGCTAGGGGTAAAAACAGGTTTGGACCGACATCAATTTTAGTCACAGGTTGAAACAGGACATGTTGGTTCTGCTTAATTTGATAAAGTTCTTTATAAAAGAGCAGAATTAGTAACTAACTTGAATACAATCACAAAAACAATATTATAATAACAATAATTATCTAATTAGTCATATAAAAATGATTTAAAAGTTTGTAAATACTAAAAAATTAATAGTATACATTGGATGGCTTGAGATTAAATTGAACCCAAAACAACGTATATAAAATTTAAAATTTCGATAGCATATTGGTTCGACCCTTGAATTTTTTCTAAACTGTAAAAGAATAAAGTGAACCCAGATGGCCAATTCAGAAGCACACGGACTGAAATTTTAACCTCTAGTCTATAATAAAGAAACAAACTAACCTCACCAGCAAACATATTAGAAATCTGTGTCTTCTCCAAAACTACCAAATCCACCACCACCAGACCGTCTTGATCCTGAGCGACCGCCAAATCCACCGCTTGAGCGATCTGAACCAAATCCGCCACCTGAGCGGCTTCCACCAAAACCTGAGCGATCGGAACCAAATCCACCACCTGAGCGATCGGAACCAAATCCACTGCCTGAATGGCCACCACCAAAACCACTTGAGCGATCCGAACCAAATCCACCACCTGATCCCCCATAACTAGATCTACCAAAACCACCACCACCTCGAGATGAGCCAAAGCCACCTGATCGCCCACCAAAGCCACTTGATCGCCCCCAAAGCCACCAGATCCACCAAATCCTGAATCGCCAAATCTACCACCAGAAGAGCCAAAACCACCACCCATTTCAATTCTCGATGCAGGATCAACAGCAATCGGTGGAAGCTTCAATAAATTAAAGAAGAGTCAGAAACAAGAAACTCAAAACCAATGATGATAACCAAAACAGCTGAACACGAGCTATATCCAATCACTAAGGTATTTCAATCCACAATAACTCTTATAGTCCTATCCAAAGGTACCAATGTAAATCTCCGGAAAGCGTCTACAGTTAAACATTGACAAATGCTACCCATACATTCTAATCAGCTTTAAGATAGGCGGATAAGCATGTCCTCCGCGCAAGATGAATTTACAAAAAAATTAACATATAAGCTACAAGATGTAACAGCATAATTACCTCTGAAAACTTGCATCCTACTTCCCGTTCATATCCTTTCACATCTCTCCACTGCTGGGAGGAGTACATTAGTATTGCACTTCCTTTCTTACCAGCACGACCAGTACGTCCAGACCGATGAACAAAAATTTCCGAAGAGTTTGGGAGCTCATAATGTATAACCTGATCATCAAAGAGGAAGTTGTGACTAGTTAGACTGACAAACTAATTTGTAACTTGTAAGACAGTGTGGATTTAAAAAGAGCCCAAGCATAATCATTAAGTTCGTAAATGTTTTCCAAATTGAAACTGAAGCAAAACCAAAAGCTAATCAACCAAGTAAATCACAGTATATTAGCCTGTCGGTTGCATTGCAGATAACAAAATAGACATAAACACTAACCAGATCAACATTGGGAACATCAAGACCACGAGCAGCAACATCAGTGGCTACTAAGACACTGAATCGGCCATCTCTAAAGCCTGAAAGGGTTCTCTCCCTTTGATTTTGTGAAATGTCTCCATGCAAAGCTTCACATCTGAAGCTCTTCTGCAAGGCATATGCCAATCGATCCGCATCACGCTTGGTTTGTGTAAAAACAATACATTTCCACCATTTGCATGCTCCTGAAACAAAATGGATTGTATGTGAATGCAATAAGTTCCATCCTACTTGATCAACAATCAATGACTGAAAAACTAGCAAATTCAATCAAATGTCAGTACATACTGTTATTAGTGGTCCAATAATTGATGGTCTTTCACGCATTTCTGATGAGATAGAATAAAGCGTAATTCCATCAGCCAACTTTTGGTCTGAATCACCCACCTACAATCAAAATATTTGCATCAGTATGATCTCAAAGACACATTATAATAACAATCCCATATACTGAAGTTAACCGTCATAATAATGACATGTTCAGAAGCTACTCACAAGATCAATAGTCAATGGCGTATTTAAGTACTTGTCGCGTAAGCTTCACAATCAACTTGGCATAGTAGCTGAAAACATCATGGTTTGGCGCTGCTTGGCAAATATTCAAGATTGTCTCAACATCTTCAGCAAAACCAACATTAAGCATCTGATCAGCCTCGTCTAGAATAGCAAACTTAACTTCAGATAAATTCAAAGCCCCTCTTTTGAGCAAATCAATAACACGTCCAGGGGTGCCCACAATCACATCAACACCGCGATCAAGAGTACTCATCTGGCGTTGAATAGGTGAACCACCATATACACAGAGAGTATCCAATTCGGGTGCAGACTCGTAGAACTCCTTTTCAACTTGGCGAGCAAGCTCTCTAGTAGGAGCCATAACAATCGCTAACGGATTCCTTCCCCTTCTGTTATAATTCACCCAAACATGTAAATACATAAATTTTAGAAGCAATTAAAGTACTACTTAGAAACAGAAGTTCTTAATAACAAAAGCAATGTCCGCACCCATGCTTCTTGTTGTATTGAATGATCTTATCCAAGATAGGGATGCCAAAGCAAGAGTCTTTCCTGTTCCAGTCCTAGCACGCCCAATCATGTCACGACCCTGCATTGCAGGCTCTAGCACAACTCTCTGAGAAAACCATGTATTAGTCTCATTACAATATAAAACAGTACAACAAATGTTAGCTATTCAGTAATCATGCCAAGCCTTTTAACTAATATAGGCTGGGTTTTAAAAGCGAAAAGCTCCGTTCGCTAAGGGTAAAAAAAACCGAGCGTGGTAAGCGCACGCTTTCGAGGCGAGACACATACTTTGTACAAAACGATTATAACTTTGTTAGAAAGCATAATTCATATATAAAAACACATCAAGAAGACATTTAACAATAACACCAATTCATTCCCCATTCATTCTCAAAGTTTGTGATTCCATATCGCTAAAATGGTAGATATTACAAAACGCAGAACATAAGCTTATCAAATTCCTACTAGAGAATAACAAAAGAACCACAAAGGCATGCATGTTAACAAAAACCGTGCAATGCATTGCATATAAATGAATGGGGATTTATGCAAATTAGAAGAAAGCATACATTCCCCATTCATTCTCAAAGTTTGGGGTTCCGTATCTCTAAAGTACTAGATATTACAAACCATGGATCCTAAGTTTATCACAAAAGCATGCATGTGAACAAAAACCATGCAATGCATAGAAATGAATGGGGACTAACAATAGTCCATTTAAACCCTTTTAGTTTAAATGTACTTTTTAGCCCCATAAACACATGAGGCGTTAAAAAGCGCTCTTCAAAGGCGCCAAAAAGCATCGCCTTTTGTAATGGTTGCGCATCAAGGGTCCCGATGTGATGACCTCACTGCCTCGGCTCGCCTCACGCCTTAGGCGCAAAAAGGCGCGCTTTTTTAAACACAGAATCTAAGAAGCGGAATACAGCAACTCCATGCTTGATTTTCTTCAAAAAGTTATTGTGAATCCAGACTCGTGATTATTTCATTTACATCAAAAAAACCATCTAACACTTTCAATTAAAAAACTATCCTATTATCGTTTTCAAGTCAATATAATAAAGTAAAAAACGCAAAATTACCAAGAGAAGATAAAAACCCCAAACTTGACAACCTTTGGGTATCCACTACTTCCCCGCTCATCAAAACAACTAAAAAAGATGTAAATTTGTAACTTTTGACGGATAAACAAGTAAAAAGTAAAACCTTAAACAAGTAGAACCACCCAAACCTTTTCTTTAAAATATTTACAAAAATTGACATTTATTTGTTACTTTCGGCTTATGTTTTATAAGCTCAAATTTACCAACTTATTTTAAGACGTATAGACACGCTTATGTTTCATAAATAAGCAAGAAAATTAGAGGTTGTGAAACATAAGCCAAAATCTCATAATAAGCTCAAAAATATTAAACAAACACCCCTTCATGGTCAGTCCTATAAATGATCAATTAATACACTAGTAAAACCCAAATTCACTACCTTATAATGTTACTAGTACTTGTTTTCACCACAATATAATTAAAAGCAAATATACATAGAAAAACTTGTGAAAATGAAATACCTGAATAGGAAAAAGCTTAGTAATACCCTTTTTAGCCAAAGCCTCAACAATCCCTTGAGAAATACCAAGTTTACTAATTTCAAGACCATCATTATCATTATTATTATTAACATCATATGAAGATGATGATGCAACAGCATATCCAGCAGCATAAGGCTTATAATCTGTAGATCTAAAACTAACCCATCTTGACCCATGAAAATTCCTCCTCACTTTTCATTATTATTTGGTAATAATAGATTTTGTGATGCTGATGATGATGGGATAACAAGCTGTCTGAGGGTTGTTGTTAGTCTTTGGAAGATGCTCTTAGTAAAAACAGAGTGTTCATTTTGTGTGCTGATCTAATGAAAATGTAAAACCCTAATTTGGTTTTGGTGGTGTTGAATGGGGTTTTGGAAATGAGAGGATTACAGGCGCTGAGTGAAATTATGGTTTTGCCCTTTGTTGAAAATACTTTACTAATTTTGGGTGTCAAGTTGTGTACTTGTTAAGCCTACTCAAACTAATTTGGTTTAGCCCGGAAATAGAAAGCCCGGTTTGTTTTACTCAAAAGGTTGATTGCAAGCAATATTCGGTTTGTGTCCGTTTTTGCTGAAATAAAAATCGAACTGAAACATTTGATTTATAAAACCCAAAAAGAAATCAATCAGATTTTTAAGTTTGTTTGTTTTTTCTTTTATTAATTTAAATTTAGTTTTCGGTTTTAACCATTTATATTTTAAGTTTGTTCAATTTTTTTGGGTAAAGGATTTTTCACCCACTTCAATCTTATTACACCAAAAACGTTGAAATCTGATGGATGAGGTATTTCACTCAACTCGATCCACAAAAGACACTTACATGAAACCACTATATAAGAATGACACCATTCTTATAACTAAACAAATAACATACAACTGATAACTTGTATGATAAAATAAAGAAATTAATTCTATTCGGTACAAACCACCCGAACCTTCATGTGACAACCCGTACTTTCGGTCATTTCTCGACACGATTTCATGTCTCATTATTTCAACATTTATAGTAAACTTGGTTTACTTGTTTCAAATCGCGTAACCTTTAAGGTTTAGCGGTAATTCATGATCATGACATCACGTACATTTCATATGGACTAAGATTAGTCTACATTTCATTGACATCATTTGCACCTCATTAGTTCATTCACGACATTTCATTTCACCTTCAACGCGTAATTTTATATTTAATAATCTTTATCGCGTGAGTTATTATTTTAAATATTAATCCATTACTTTCAAAAATGATCCCGAGGTATTTTTAAACTTACATCTAGTTCATAAAAACTATATTTTAGTTTTCCTAGTGTTTCAAATTTATTTGGTATATTAATCGTTAAAGTTAAATTATTACGTTGTGTTTCTTAAAAATTTTACGATAATTATTTTATCACTCAATTTTCACAAGGAAAGTATTTTTACATTTTTATTATCTCATTACATCTTACTTTGATCTATTAAACATTTCTTTTACTCAAAATCTACCATTTACATTACTTACATTTTACTTACACTTTCTATACAAAATAATACAAGTTACAAGTTAAAAAAAAATATAATATATATATATTGGAGACAACCCTCCCCTAAAACCGGCCAAGGGGGAGGGTGTGTTTTAAATGAGGCATGGTTCTAATAATATTTTGTCTCCAATGATAATACATAAGTCTAACTTACTACATTTTCATTCATTCACTACACATAGTCTTCAAGTGTTAATAAATTTTAGTTCTCTCTTTTCTTTGGCCTCTTCAAAACCGGTCACAACATCAAGCTCCATAGGGATCAAGATTTTTGCAAAATCAAGTGTTTATTAACCTAGTTATATCCTTTATATGGTTTTGAAATAAAAACCAAGGATATTTAAGTTTAATCCTTGTTACTTTCACCTCATCACTATCACTTGTAAGCATGTTTTTATCATTTTCAAGTTTCCTTATCATTTCATATGTTTCTTTTCATTTTTGGAGCTTATATGCATGATATGTGATTTATACCATTTATTTCATGATTTTAGAGTTATATATACATATTGGTCATCCTATAAATATTCCCATGGTATTCTTTGGTCTTGATGGTGATTAGGAACCCATGACACCCTAAGAAGGTGTATGGTAGGATTAGATTAGCTTTGGAGTTGATTTGAAGGGATTAGAATAGGTTTTGTCCGAGAAAACTATTTTCGATATGTACATTTTGTGTTCTGTCCTTAATTGAATTTCGGGAAAACCTACTGTTGATGCGACATTTTGGCCTTGATATTTAGAAAATATACTTTAAAAGCGAATCCGTGGCGCTTGAGCGGAATAAAACGGACTTATAACGAAGAAGTTATGGATTTTTAAAGTTTGACGACGAAGCGTATTATTTTCGGAAAATTCAGCATGCGTTTTTAGTATTTTCGGGTCAAAACGAGCCTTAAGCTTCACAAATTATTTCGACTTGTCAAAAATATATTAGGTTACTTGATACGAAGCTAAGGACATATTACGTGAAAGCGGTTTAAAGCGACAAAGATATGCACGTTTTTATAAAGTTGCCGTAAATATTATTTTCGAAAAACTATATTATTTTTACGTTACAAGTATTTCATTATTTATAAAGGCTATGTTTTATGCGGTTTTAACCATGATGTGAAACTTTTAGAACGAAATGTCTTCTAGTAAAATCAAGTTCATCGGCCATATTTTTCAAAACAAAAGCCGTTTGTAAAGCGGAGTTATAGTAAATTAATTACGGATGTTCAAACTTGGCGAAACTCATTTTACGCACACAATTAGCAAAACCATCATCTTTAACCCTTAATATCTTTATGATCGAGACCTTTTGGATGAAAACTCCTGAATGAAACTTCTAGATATCGATACAAACTTTCCAAAACCGTCGAGTTCGTTCTCTAACGATCGACGTACACCGCTTTTACGACTATTTTCCGAAGCTATTTTGTTAATTTCATGATTTTTCCGACGACATTGTTTTGCGACGAAAAGGTAATTTCACCAAAAATCATTATAAAACCATTGTAGGATGACATTTTGGCGTAAAACTTGTAAAGTCATTTTTGGTTGGTCGAGGCGTCAAAAGAGTATTTTTAACGACAAGTAATATTTTCAAAACCGTAAATGGTATAAATAACATACTGAAATGCATGCATGACATTACATTGCAACTCATGACATATCATATCATTCGTAATAGGTCCGGTTGACGCATTACATTAAACCTCGATGTACTCACTCTTGTCATCTATTCGTTTATCCAAGTGAGTTTCATAGCCCCGCTTACTTGTTTTCATAACTTTTGGGGAGATGCATGCTTAACTATTTTTCATAAGTACTTTAAACTATTACAATTACCGTGAGTTTTCATAGCCCCATTTTCAATTGTTTGTACTATTTTGGGGAGATACATGCTCAACTATTTTTCACAAGTACTTTAGATTTTTAAGGCTAAATGCTACCATGATTACCATTGTTTCTAAATCAAAGGTTATACTATATCAATTGTCCTTGTTTGCGTGCTATGGTTCTACGTCGATAACGTTCTAAATCGATTGACTCTCGATATACATTGAGTTAGGTGCTATTGCTTATGTGCTATGGTTCTCGTCGTATAACGTTCTAAATCGATTGACTCTCGATACATTAAGTCTAGTCCTATTGATTAAGTGCTATTGTTCTACGTCGAGTTAGGTACTATTGTGAATTCATTTGAAATCATATGTTTGAACATAAACTATATCACATTCGGCAATGGGTTGTGAAACACAGGTTGCAAGTTTTGTATGGGCGGAACTTGGGCCGAGTGGATTTACAATGCCTTTCTTGCATAAACGATTTTGGAAGGCTTTACATTTCAAAACAAACTCTATGAACTCACTCAACCTTTGTGTTGACACTTTTAGCATGTTTTTATCTCGGGTTTCTAAGGCATTCACTTCATGGCATGCATTTGGACACATCATGGAGTCGCGATGACGACGCGTCTCACTTGGGTTTTACGACTTTAAAACATCGTTTGAATTGTAACAAACTTATTTCGCACAAGTTGATTTACATTTGGGACCTACTTTGTAAACTCGATTATTTTATTAAATCAAACGATGTATTTTCCAAACGACACTTTAGGTCGTTCAATATAACGTGATTGTGATGCTATGATCAATCCCGTGAATTCCATTCACGCAAAAGCAGTAAATTGGGGTGTGTGATTGGCATCGAGCTTGATTATAGAGAACTAGGTTGCATCATTGACCCTAGACTATAACTACATTATCATAGTATCTCATCATTTCATCATAAGTGCATGTTCACTTTACATGCGGTTTATCGTACATTTTTCGAGTTATTTACATTCATTTCATATCGATTGTCACATGGATGCCCTTAAATGCCCATTCCATTATTCTTTCTTCATACTCTAATGTGGAGAATTCCTTGTCATTCCCTATCACAATTTTTATACAATCGATTCATCATCGATAACGTCGAATGCCGAGATAAACCTTTAAATAGGCGAAGTCACGCTCACTCCTTTGTTTCACCACTAACATGTCGAGTTACACTTTATTCACATTAAGTCTCTAAACCATCATACATTGAAGCACTTACGACACATCATAACCCATTTCTTAGGAAACCGTCGATCATTTTGAAAAATAACCTCAAACTCATCATTCTTATCACATTTCTTTGGGCGCTTATTATTAACATCGGATTTTGCTACGTCTCACATTTCCTCTTGTTTTGAAGAAGATATGGCATCAAGAAAGCTACGTTGAAATGACCCAAGCGGCTATTCAAAAGTTAGTGAATGATAGCATTGCTAATGCATTAAGAGTTGAAAGGAAGCGGTGGCTGCTGCTGCTGCCGAGGCCATGTCTTCTTCAAGCCATAAAACTTCTTCTTCTTCTGCGAAAGAAATGCAGGAGGATCCGGAGTTAAAAGATGTTCTTACAAGGATTTCAAAAGTGGCGATCCCACCAAGTTTAAAGGGATGAAGGAGCTACGCCATGGTGCGATGGTTCGAGAAGTTGGAGTCTGTGTTTTGCTTGTATCGCTGCCGGATGATAGTAAGGTCAAATATGCTACGAGTACATTACTCGATGGAGCATTGTCGTGGTGGAATTCATATGCTCAACCGATTGGAATGGAGAATGCTTTCAAGCTTACTTGGGAGCAATTCAAGAGTTTGGTGACTAAGAAGTTTTGTCCTCGTCGGAAGTGAAGAAGTTGGAGACCGAATTCTATGAACTAAGGACTATTGGGTACGATATTGACACTTACATTTGAAGATTTCAAGAATTGGCGTGTTATGCCCATCCATGGTTTCGATAATGAGAAGCTGCTAGAGGCTTTCATGAAGGACTCCCGAAATTATTCAAGGAGATGTGACTTCTTTGATCCACAAACGATCGAGGAAGCTATTCGATTGACTCAAAAGCTCATGGCCCGGTAGTGAAGAAGGTAAGTACACCAACACCAACCAAAACAACAACAACCCCAACAACCGCACCAACTACTACAATAACCAAAACAACAACTACAATGATGATAACCAAATCAACAACAACAAAAGAAAATGGGAAAATGACCAAGGAGGTTATATCAACAACAACCAAAACCGTAACACTAACCATCATCAACGTGAGAATAGAAGACAAGAAGTCGTGGAGTCTATGTTTTGCACCAACAAAGGAAGAGCTTATGCAGAAACTTACCGCGATGCCACCAATGCACGCTACATCATAATGGTCCATGTGGTATATGTTTTAGTGTCACAAAGTAGGACACCTTGCTAAGGACCTGTAAGGCAAGACCATGGTTACGTGCTTCGGATGTGGGGAACAAGGACACTATCGGAACCAATGTCCTCAAAACCAAGGGCAACAAGTCGAAGGTGCTCATGGGAATGTATATATGTTAGAAGGAGGAGGAGGAGCTCGTCAAGGTATCAATGAAGCGGAAGACTGAAGAAGTTTGGAAACTAACAGTCTTAATTTTTCCCTATGTACTATGTCATACTAATTTTATGTCTTCCATCGTATCCGAATCATTATAACTTAAAGATGTACTACTTTTGCTGAACCACTCGTTGTAAAATATTCTCATCTATCGTACTTTATTTTCTTTCCGATTTGTTATCATTTACGAGGATTTTAATTCTTTTTACTTCAACTATCATTTTAACGACACTTCTCCATGTCTTCTCTCCTCGATGTTCATCACAATTTTAACATCAGTTGACTCAACACCAAACAACATATGAGTCGATTAGTCCAAGCATTGCATAGTTACTCCTAAATTATACATAGCCCGATCACCTATGTCTAATTCGGGAAGAATCATGCAATGAAGGGAGTAGTAGGCTCATATGTGTCAGAATCGAGCCAAATTTTCAAAAGATTTTCTTCAAACCACTTGTTTCAGTTTGAGCCAAGTTCTTGTTTGATGAGTTGCAAAGATCGAGCTAGAAACAAGTCGTTACCTAAACCAATTTAGCCTAATCTCATGGCGGTTCTTGTTTGATGAGTTGTGAGATTAAGTGAAAATCGGTTGGTAAAAGTCTTTGAGGGTTTTGCTCGGGAATGGAAAGTTTGCCACATCAAACCCTAAAACCGATAGACTATCAACGATTGAATTCGAGGATGAATTCCTTTTGGATGGGCGAATGTGACAACCCGTACTTTCGGGTCATTTCTCGACACGATTCATGTCTCATTATTTCAACATTTATAGTAAACTTGGTTTACTTGTTTCAAATCGCGTAACCTTGGAGGTTTAGCGGGAATTCATGATCATGACATCACGTACATTTCATATGGACTAAGATTAGTCTACATTTCATTGACATCATTTGCACCTCATTAGTTCATTCACGACATTTCATTTCACCTTCAACGCGTAATTTTTATATTTAATAATCTTTATCGCGTGAGTTATTATTTTAAATATTAATCCATTACTTTCAAAAATGATCCCGAGGTATTTTTAAACTTACATCTAGTTCATAAAAACTATATTTTTAGTTTTCCTAGTGTTTCAAATTTATTTGGTATATTAATCGTTAAAGTTAAATTATTACGTTGTGTTTCTTAAAAATTTTACGATAATTATTTTATCACTCAATTTTCACAAGGAAAGTATTTTTACAATTTTTATTATCTCATTACATCTTACTTTGATCTATTAAACATTTCTTTTACTCAAAATCTACCATTTACATTACTTACATTTTACTTACACTTTCTATACAAAATAATACAAGTTACAAGTTAAAAAAATATATATATATATAAAAATATATATTGGAGACAACCTCCCTAAACCGCCAAGGGGAGGTGTGTTTTAAATGAGGCATGGTTCTAATAATATTTTGTCTCCAATGATAATACATAAGTCTAACTTACTACATTTTCATTCATTCACTACACATAGTCTTCAAGTGTTAATAAATTTTAGTTCTCTCTTTCTTTGGCCTCTTCAAAACCGGTCACAACATCAAGCTCCATAGGGATCAAGATTTTGCAAAATCAAGTGTTTATTAACCTAGTTATATCCTTTATATGGTTTTGAAATAAAACCAAGGATATTTAAGTTTAATCCTTGTTACTTTCACCTCATCACTATCACTTGTAAGCATGTTTTTATCATTTTCAAGTTTCCTTATCATTTCATATGTTTCTTTTCATTTTGGAGCTTATATGCATGATATGTGATTTATACCATTTATTTCATGATTTTAGAGTTATATATATATTTATGGTCATCCTATAAATATTCCCATGGTATTCTTTGGTCTTGATGGTGATTAGGAACCCATGACACCCTAAGAAGGTGTATGGTAGGATTAGATTAGCTTTGGAGTTGATTTGAAGGGATTAGAATAGGTTTTGTCCGAGAAAAACTATTTTCGATATGTACATTTTGTGTTCTGTCCTTAATTGAATTTCTGGAAAAACCTACTGTTGATGCGACATTTTGGCCTTGATATTTAGAAAATATACTTTAAAAGCGAATCCGTGGCGCTTGAGCGGAATAAAACGGACTTATAACGAAGAAGTTATGGATTTTTAAAGTTTGACGACGAAGCGTATTATTTTCGAGAAAATTCACATGCGTTTTAGTATTTTCGGTCAAAAACGAGCCTTAAGCTTCACAAATTATTTCGACTTGTCAAAAATATATTAGGTTACTTTGATACGAAGCTAAGGACATATTATCGTGAAAACGGATTTAAAACGACAAAGATATGCACGTTTTATAAAGTTGACGTAAATATTATTTTACGAAAAACTATATTATTTTTACGTTACAAGTATTTCATTAGTCATAACGGCCATGTTTGCGGTGTTTTAACCATGATGTGAAACTTTTAGAACGAAATGTCTTCTAGTAAAATCAAGTTCATCGGCCATATTTTTCAAAACAAAAAGCCGTTTGTAAAGCGGAGTTATAGTAAATTAATTACGGATGTTCAAACTTGGCGAAACTCATTTTACGCACACAATTAGCAAAACCATCATCTTTAACCCTTAATATCTTTATGATCGAGACCTTTTGGACGAAAACTCTGAATGAAACTTCTAGATATCGATACAAACTTTCCAAAACCGTCGAGTTCGTTCTCTAACGATCGACGTACACCATTTTACGACTATTTTTCCAAAGCTATTTTGTTAATTTCATGATTTTTCCGGCGACATTGTTTTGCGACGAAAAGTGGTAATTTCACCAAAATCATTATAAAACCATTGTAGGATGACATTTTGGCGTAAAACTTGTAAAGTCATTTTTGAAGGGTCAAGGCGTCAAAAGAGTATTTTTAAACGACGAGTAATATTTTCAAAACCCGTAAATGGTATAAATAACATCTGAAATGCATGCATAGCATTACATTGCAACTCATGACATATCATATCATTCGTATTAGGTCCCGGTTGACGCATCACATTAAACCTCGGTGTACTCACTTTGTCGTTATTCGTTTATCAAGTGAGTTTCATAGCCCTCGCTTTTACTTGTTTTCATAACTGTTTGGGGAGATGCATGCTTAACTATTTTCATAAGTACTTTAAACTATTACAATTACCGTGAGTTTTCATAGCCCCATTTTCAATTGTTTGTACTATTTTGGGGAGATACATGCTCATTTATTTTCACAAGTACTTTAGATTTTAAGGCTAAATGCTACCATGATTACCATTGTTTCTAAATCAAAGGTTATACTATATCAATTGTCCTTGTTTGCGTGCTATGGTTCTACGTCAGATAACGTTCTAAATGAACGATATACATTGAGTTAGGTGCTATTGCTTATTGATGGTTCTCGTCGATAACATTGGATACATTAAGTCTAGTCCTATTGATTAAGTGCTATTGTTCTACGTCGAGTTAGGTACTATTGTGAATTCATTTGAAATCATATGTTTGAACATAAACTATATCACATTACGGCAATGGGTTGTGAACACACAGGTTGCAAGTTTTGTATGGGCGGAACTTGGGCCGAGTGGATTTACAATGCCTTTCTCGCATAAACGATTTTGAAGGCTTTACATTTCAAAACAAACTCTATGAACTCACTCAACCTTTGTGTTGACACTTTTAGCATGTTTTTATCTCGGTATCTAAGGCATTCACTTCATGGCATGCATTTGGACACATCATGGAGTCGCGATGACGACGCGTCTCACTGGGTTTTACGTGCTTAAAACATCGTTTGAATTGTAACAAACTTATTTCCGCACAAGTTGATTTACATTTGGGACCTACTTTGTAAACTCGATTGTTTTATTAAATCAAGCGATGTATTTTCCAAACGACACTTTAGGTCGTTCAATATACTTGTGATTGTGATGCTATGACGATCTATCCCTCAGAATTCCATTCATTTGCAAAACAGTAATTTGGGGTGTGACAACTAGTACTAAATTCAGAAGAGGAAATAATAGCCATGAGTATAGAGCCATGCGGATCAAATCCAAGATCCTACTACACATGACCACTGGAATAACATTCGTTCATATCACAAGGAATACGAACTACATACAATGGTTTTGAACAAGATCCATATAAACTTGACTTCGACTCTCCAAAACCCACTAACAAAAACTTACATCATATGAAGAACTTGTACCAATCACGCCATGATTACTAAACGGATAACGTCCATGCGGATAAGAAAACCCAAAAGGGTTCGATAACGCACTGCATCTTCATATAATCACACAACAAACCCCAAATCAAGTAAGAAGCAAACTAACACAAGTAATGGCCAAAAGTCAACACTGTGTAGTACGATCATATTAACACCAAAGGCGATCATATGTCGGACCTAGTTACAAAAGCATAAAAATCGTGAACAAAAGGCCTTACTCCCTCCCTCATCTTGTACATGAATCACCACAATAAATGAACACCCAATATCAGGTGATACCGAGCCCTTTCCCATAAGGGATGCAGGAGAGTCACGCCAACATTAGGATATCAACCAAACATGCCTAACAATCGTTAGGAACTTCCAAACATAACCTTGACCATGCTCAAATGACAAATGTAACAACAATACCAGGAACATGCCCAAGCATAATGTTACCCAACCGAGATGCAACGTAACACCCAATCAAAGCAACTATAAACCCTCAATAACAACAGGTGATAAGGCATCATCAACATGTAACCCTACGAGGTCGTAGATTAACATATAACCCAACCTCGAACCATACGACTTCATAGTATGCTAACACACAAACAAAGCACACTGAAACACCGATTATAACGTATACCAAGACTTCAATTAGACCTCACCAATGCGATGAAATTATTCCTAATTAAAAGAATCATCATTATAGTAAGCGCACATGTCCGAATAAAACGAAACCTAGGATATCCTAACAATCCTAACATCCATGAACCCCATTCCTTAAGACCACTATGGCATGATTTGGTGCATCACCAGCAGAATGAGACCATCTTACCTACCATAACACAACGAGGATATCAAGAATGAGATCCAATACACCATGAAGCTTCAAAACAACCCCAACCTAACTCCGTTCCACTACAACTCCTGCCAAACACCAATTCTGACATAATACGAACGAAGTAAGTCGAACAAAAAAGGGTTAACAACCCTAACTTCCACACATATTAGTAGTAACAAGAACCACCACCACGACCTACAATTCAGCCCCACCCGAAACCATCCGCAAACCTGCTATCATCAGTTACACGAACAAGGATAATAGCCTAGAAAGGCATGTAACACTATGCGGTTCAGAATGAACTACAAAATTATAGGGTTTAAGAACCCTAACTTCCAAACACGAAGTCACCCTACGACCCACAAGAAGAGAATGTTGCCCAAAATACTCTTGAACACACATCAGATCGGTAACAAAAGGGTGAAAACAACCCAAACTTCCAGATGACTTCCATCATACCATTGCGTTAAAGCCCAAAAGATATAAATCAGCCACAACACCATCAAATGTAATATGAATGGAAGAAGCACAAAATAGAGTTAACAAACTCTAACTTACAGAAATATGAGCAGGAGACCAACAAGTAAACATTAACGCCCAGGCCACAAGATGAAGGTTTTTGAACAAGAACCCTAAAACTTGACTTCCAACTCTCTATAACCCACTTACATAACACATATATCAGATATAGAACCTGTAGAAGGTACCCAACGAATAGATAATCACTTAGAAGATCACTCAAACCCACATTTGGGTTACTTGCAAAAACCGAGTGTTGTTGTATGCGTTTAGTGATGATCCCACCAAAACGAATTTCAATTAATATGGGGCGATTTAACAAAATCGCCATAAGAGAAACCCAAACTTGAAACTGATCGGAAAGGGATAGCCTATAAAACAATCAATACCAACAAATAATAGACAAAACCCTATATAACAGGGTTGTGGAATGGATAGCACGTGTAACCAAAAAAACGCAATCCCACCATGATCCATGAAGTTATGAACCGACCAAAAATATTGAGAGGAATAAAATAGGCAATAGGCAAGTGGGATGCTTTTTTTGGGATAGATAAACAATTTGAGCACAACAATACAACAATTAAACGGCAAAAAATATAAGAATTTAAAATCCACCGTCCCACGATATGATACCAAATTAATACTTTAATTAGCCACACTAAGATGACAATTGATAGATTAAAGTATTAGACGATGAGATCGATCATAGAAATCATGGGACGGAGGCGCCGTTAATCGCCAATTTAGAGAGAATATTGGTAGGGTTTTTAAGTTTGTTCAATTCGTACAACAAACTTGTTTTCTTTAAGAAATTGTCTATTTTTCTTTTTCCTTTTTTTAATCAAAGCTTAATAATGTCATCCCAAGTTTCTACACATACACAATATAAATGAAACACGCACATACAAATCAAACACGTAGACATGGTATGATCATGGTCAAATAATATTGATATATTGTCAATTGCATCAACACAAACATAAACGTTAAGACAAATTTATTTTGAATCTTCTCATAAAATGAATATGAGTTTTGTAAATTTGATTTATTTAGTTATTTATTTATATTAAAATAAATAAATGAACTAACTATCTCATGATGTAAACAAATCTACCTCACGTGTCTAGGACTTGATCCATAACCATTTGGTTGTAGAGCTTCTAAAAAAAGGGGGTACAATTATATTATTTTATAAAAAAAAAAAAAAAAAAATTGGTTCGGTTCGGTAACTGTGGTTCGGTTATTGGAAAAAACCGAAACCCAACTGAAATGTTCGGTTTTTGAAAAAGTAAAAATCGAACCATCAGTTTTTAGTTACTGTCGATTATGTCAGTTCGGTTTTCAGTTTTGTTTTGATTTTTTTTCTCACCTCTAGTGTTCTTAAACTATTTGTAGCTAGATCTTGTAGGAATCGGAGCTTTAAAAAAAGTTAAAGTATGTCAGAGCTTTTATATTTGATACAATAGTTTTCAAATCGGTTAAAGTTGTAGTTAAAGTTGTAGCTCACTTGTGTAAATTGAATTAGTTGACAAAACTAATAGTTACACACATGTTAAACATAATTATTTTATGTACGCCGACTTTGTTTGATAACCTTTTAATGGGCCATTTGTAACCACTCTTTGAATCGGTCAGAGATAGATGATTGTTTGATAAAATTTTTGCCACTAGATCATTTCAATTGGCTTTGAATGACGTAGCATCTAAGGACCTACTAATTCATTCAACAGCATGTGGTGTCTTGCACACCTATTTTAACTTTCACAATATACATTATTTCATACTACCTCTGTGACTATATTTTCCGATAATGTAATATTACGCTACCATACTTTTATTAAAGAATTAAATTACAAATAACCACAACTTTAGTTATGACCGTAGAAATAATTAATCTCCGTTAACCGTTTACCACAAACAAAATCTTGATTCTTCCTTCAAAGACAATCACTCTTCGTCAATTTTGAGCCGACCGAGGCATGTTCGACCCTCATGTTGCAATGGTGGCGATTGGTCGGCGAATGACGATCGAACCAGGTCGACCACTACGGGTAGTCTAATGGCTTTATTTTTAAATCTTGGCTAGTAGTTTGATTAGATTATACGTTGTGGTTAAATTGTTGTATATTTTAGTGAAGATGTAAATTAAATAGTGTATTAATTGTATGTGTATAATAGTATTTTTCGTTGTATTTGTGTTTCAAATAATTTTTACATTGTGTTTTATAAGTTATACTTTTTATCAAATGAGTGTTTTAAATATAACATTAATTACAAACGTTGATTAGGTCAATATGTGTAGGTGTTTATCGTAAAGTAATTGTACATATAGCTTAAGTAGTTGTATTTGCTTAAAATCTATATATGAAAATCTTAAAAAATTAGAAGAGAGAGGGTCATCCCTCCATTATAAGTATAGATTAATGGAAATAAATTAATGAAAGAACCACATGATTACAAATACAAGTTCACATGTCTATAAATTAACTAAAGATCAACTTGGCTGGTATATTTTTTCTTTTTTCATCCATTCTTTTATTTGATTAGATTGAAGTAGCAATGTGTGTTAATATTTGCAATATTATGCATGACATATGAACGATTATAACATGATGTTAACTAAATAATACTAACCCAAATATTACTCATATATGTATGTAAGGTATCTATAAGAATACATATATAAAAAACCCAATAGTACTCGGTTTAGAGAATTTGTCAAACGCTGCGTTTTCATTCAAAACCAAGTTCATATAGAGTCACTAAATCACATAGTGTTTTGAATCATTCAGTGCTAAGTCATTCTTTTTTATCAAACAGCGACACAATTTCATGACAAATTGTGCTTGTAAAGGATTTAAACTTAAAGATGATAAATTTTTTTATTGGAAATAAATCGAAAGAATTACGAACTGTGTTACATAACACACGCTTAATTTAATTGACAAATTTAACTCTGGCGATTTGACAAACAAACTTTAACCATATTCAAAGTTTAGAAGTGAACTCAAACGTTCTTGATAGAATTAGGGAGTTGTTAAATTTTGGGGTATTAATCTGTGTCAAACATGTCATTCTATCAATTGCTAATGGTTTCTAGTTATGTTCAAGCGAGCTTATTCTGTGGGTTAATCATGGACAAAGCATAAATGGTTTAAAGTTCCAAGAAGTTCATTCACTTGAAGCATTTCTTCTCACTTTGAAGCCTCATTTATAGCCGTTAGAGGGTCTTTGTGTATCTTTATCTTCTATTTAATAAGTCCCTTAATCTAGGGTTAGAAATAACGTGTGTGCCATCATTGTCTCACATTCTCTTCTTTCGATCATTACATTGATCTTGTCTCTTCTTTGTAATTGTATGGTTATTGTCTCATTGACATTAATCTAACCTGTAACACTTTGGATACTATTGTTGATTTAATCTGTTTCACCATCGAGGCTTAGGTTTGAATAAAAGTTCTATTATTTATCTATTGTTGCCGATACTTTCGACATGGTATCGAGTCAGCTCATAATCATTATTAATTCACCATCCAAGGGTTTCTTCGTAGAAACTGGGGACATCTCTTCAAAGAACAACTTGATGGTTTGGGGTTATTGTTATTGGCATAATCACCGGTTATTTTCTATTCACAATTAGCCCTAGACTAAGTGAATCTAGGGTAATTGTGATTTGTCGCATATTGCTCGTAAGTCTAAGTCTAATCTCTTCTTCAAACAAACAAGACTTAAGTCTTTGTGGGTGCAAACGGTAGACTAACATCTTGATCGCCACCTCCGAGTGGTATGAATACCTGCCTGGTTTACCCCAGGTCCACGTGCTTGGTTCTTGTTGTTTCTTAATTAAAAAGTCTTATTTATCTGCTTTTCGCTCGCTCGTTATCTATCTCCGTGTTATTTGTCATCTTATTGTTTGCATCATGGTCGTTGGTGATGATAATCTTGGTGGTGGTGGTGGTTCTTCCACTGAGAAAAACTTATCCTTTGGTGATGCTTTGTATTTACACCCCAATAACACCAATGGTACTCCCATTTATTCTATCAAACTCACTGGAACTGAAAATTATAAAATATGGAATATGGCCATGACCTTTGCCTTAAGGAATCATAATAAGTTAGGGTTTATTGATGGTATAAGAGATGACTCAAACCCTAGTCTTGCTAATCAATGGGATACTTGTAACTCATTGTGGTTACCGGATTCTTAACTCTCTCGGCCCCGAACTATTTCGGTGCTATCTATGCTAAACCGCTTATGAAATGTGGAATGATCTTAAAGATACTTATGATAAGGTTGATGGTTCACTATTTTAATTTGCATAAAATATAAACTCTCTTAGTCAAAATGGGTCTTCTTGCGATTATTACAACAACCTCAACTCTTTATGGAAACAATTTGATTGTATGATTAGCTTGCCTCCCGCACTTGTGAGGTGCAAAACATTTTGAAAACACAATCGCCTAATCAAATTAATGCGATTTCTTATGGGTCTTGATGACACTTATGTTCCTATCGAAGTAATATTCTAACCGAGATCCATTGCCTAATGTCAAAGCTGCTTTCGTTGTCTCGGAGAAGAATCACATAAATGTGTCATTTGGGAATAGCTCGCTAAACCCAATGCCACCGCTTTTGCCGCAAAAACTTTTGATAGTGGAAAATTTTTGATAACAAAAAGGATCAATCAACAACAATTTCAATAAAGGGTCCGGTTTTAATGCCGGTAATGACTCTAATATGAGAGGACCAAACATGAATCTCAAATGTACTAACTGCAAAAACCTTGTCACACCTTGTTGATAGATGTTATGATCTTGTTGGTTATCCCGCCGGATATGTTAAA
The DNA here is from genome assembly GCA_022545495.1 of Chrysanthemum lavandulifolium. Classification (NCBI taxonomy): domain Eukaryota; kingdom Viridiplantae; phylum Streptophyta; class Magnoliopsida; order Asterales; family Asteraceae; genus Chrysanthemum; species Chrysanthemum lavandulifolium. The sequence goes on from CM040238.1 coordinate 131,838,458, forward strand.
AGAACTTTAATGCTAAACCTTTCAAAGAAGAATAATGTTTCCACCGATACTAATCATATCACCGATAATAGAGCTAGCAACTCTCCGCCTCTTTGTCTAATGAGCAGTTCTCCGGACTTATGAGTCTTCTTAATGACAACAATGTGTCTTCGCTAATGCCAACATGGCGTAAAATTTTTCAGAACCTTCTTTAATGGCGGTGTCAAGTTTAACATAAACTTCAACAAATTTTAACAACAACACAAAACCTTATCCGAAACATCGGTCTTGGTTGGATTGTTGACTCGTGAAAATCAAGACATGATCAGATGTCGCCAAATTTTTAATTAATGTTGTTGACATTTCAAATCGTGGTCTAACTGTTGGACATCCCAATGGTACTCGTGCCCTAATTACTAAAATTGGTGACTTAAAGGTCAATAATGACCTAACTCTTTTGATGTTCGTTGTTCCCGAGTACAATGTCGGTCCGTTCATGTCTGCTCATAAGATTGCTAGAGACAATAAGATGTTTGTTGGGTTTAATGAATCTAATTTCTATATACATGATTTACATCAAAAAGGATTGTGGGATTGGTAAACAATGCAATGGGTTATATATGTTTGATATTGATTCTACATGTAAGATTACTTCTAATAACCGCATTTGCTTGTCATGTTTCTAGAAATCTCAGATCAAAGACTTGGTCATCCTCCGACCAAGTCCTACATATACTTAAATCCACTCTTAAACTTGATAGTTCATCCGAATCGACCATCTTTGTGATACTTGCAACAAAGCTAAACAAACCAGGGAACCATTCCTCTAAGTGAACATAAATCAACTAAAATTGGTCAACTTGTTCATCTAGATGTATGGGGACCATATAAAGTCACCCAGAGATGGTTACAAATATTTTTAACTATTGTTGATGACTATTCTAGGCGGTGTGAGTTTATATGCTTAAGGAAAGGATGATGTTTATGTTTCCATTGTTAACTTTACTCATATGCTATCAAATCAATTTGAACACAATGTTAAGATTTTCGAAGTGATAATGGGACGTAATTTGTCAATAATAAACTTCAACACTTCTTTCATGAAAAGGAATTTTACATCAAACCACTTGTGTTTATACACCACAACAAAATGGTATTGCAGAAAGGAAACATAGGCATATCCTTAATGTGGCTAGATCCCTTATGTTTCGTGGGAATTACCTCTATATCTTTGGCCCCGAATGTGTTCTAATTGTTGCCTATGTCATAAACAGTTACCCTCTTCGCTCTATATGGCAAGTCCCCTTCTCCTCTTGTGTATGGGCATGATCATTCACTCTCTCCTTAGAGTCTTTGGTCGCTTATGCTATGCCACCATTCTCAACATCTCGATAAATTTGGTAGTAGGTCCGAGAAAAGTGTCTTTATTGGTTATTCAAATGAGAAAAAGGCTATAAACTTTAAGCTTAGAAACAAAAATATCTTTTATTCGGAGATGTCAAATTTTATGAAACTGTTTTTCCTTCAAATGAAAAATACTTTGTCAAAACCTTTTGTTGAAACTTATGTGGCTAAAGATATAAATCACAAAAATTTCTTTGACTCACAAATAAGTCCCAATGATGAAGGAGAGTGACATCCTATGATGATGGCACGGTGTTGAGTCATCCTACTAGGATGATGAACTGTTGTAACGCCTATAGATGATAATACACACCACGAGGGCACCATATCACATGAATCACATCCTGCCGATGCATCTTCCGATCACGATACATCTTCCGATTCAAATCGAACTCGAACAAGAAGGAGGCTTGCCACCACTCATCGCTAGAAGGTCAACCGAGTTTCTAAGTTTCCCAAGAATCTTAATGACTTTATTGTAGAAGGAAAGTCAAATATGGTGTTGAAAAGGTTGTTACTTACTCTAACCTTAACAAAGATAATTATTGCTTTGCTTCTAGTCTTAATAAAAGTATTGAACCCACCACATGAAGAAGCTATCCTTGATAGTAATTGGGTTGATGCTATGAACTCGAAATTGAGGCCTTAAATGAAAATCATGCTTGGGATATAAAGCGATCTCCCACCTAATAGAACTCCCATTGGTTACAAATGGATCTTTAAAATCAAATATAAAGCCAATGGTGAAGTTGATAGATACAAGGCCGATTAGTTGCTAAAGGTTACAACCAAAGGGAAGGAATAGACTATGATGAAACTTTTTCCTGTTGTGAAAATGTCTCATCGTTAGATGTCTTATTGCCTTAGTTGTGAAAAACAAATGGCCTCTTTTCCAACTTGATGTTAACAATGCTTTTTGTATGGAGACCTTGATGAGGATGTCTATATGACCATCCCTAAGGGTTCAGAATGAGAATAATAAGAATAAAGTTTGTAAACTTGTCAAGTCTCTATATGGCCTCAAACAAGCTCCCGTGAAATGGAATGAAAAACTTGTTAGTGTTTTAAAGGAAAATAACTTTGTTCAATCAACAATGATCATTCTTTGTTCACCAAAACAGAGAATAACAAGTTTATTGCTCGCTTGTTTATGTGGATGATATTGTCCTTACCGGAAGCGTATTGATGAGATAAACCTATTCAAAGAGTTTCTAAATTCAAAATTTCATATCAAAGACTTGGGAAACTTAAAATTTTTCTTGGCATTGAGGTTTTAAAAACTGGAATGACATATGTCTCACCCAAAGAAAATACCGCCTTGAACTCCTCAAAGAATTTGGTCTTCTTGGGTGCAAACCTGTCCACTCCTATGGAACCCAACTTTGCTCTTCCATACATTCCCACCGCCGATGATCCCTTACTTGTCAACATCATCGGTTATCGGGTTACTTGGGAAACTTATCTATCTCACCCATACAAGACCGACATCTCATACTCGTTCATTGTCGGCACAATATATGCATTCTCCCTTTAAATCTCATCTAGAATGTGCCTCAATGTTCGAGATATCTAAAAGGAGCTCCGTGAAAGGTCTAAGGTACAATTTCAAAGAACTCGAAAATCATCTTGAAGGATATAGTGATGCGATGGGCTAAATGCAAGAAAACCAGAAATCACGAGGTTATCGTGTTTTCTTTAATAATTGTTTGATCTCATGGAAAAGTAAAAACAAAACACTCTTTCAAAATCTTCAATGTATGTAGTATAGATATATGTCTCATCTGCTGTGAAATTATTTGGATTCAAAAATCTTAAAAGATCTAAAAGTTGATATCAATCTCCTCGTTAATCTTTTTGTGATAACAAATCGCTTTGCAACTTGTCATCAATCCTGTTTTCCATGAAAGATCAAAACACTTTGAAATTGATGTTCACTTCATCGTGGAAAAATTGCAAGATGTGTTATAAGTGCCAAAAGATTGGCTCTTCAAACCAAACTGCAGACATACTTACTAAAACCTCCCTGCTTATCAAAGATAAATTCGTGTGAAAATTGATATTTTTGATATGTTTGCCCATCGATTAAGGGGAATGTTAAATTTTGGGGTATTAACTGTGGCAAACATGTCATTCTATCAATTGCTAATGGTTTTCTAGTTATGTTTCGAGACTTATTATTGTGGGTTAATCATGGACAAAACATAAATGGTTTAAAGTTCCAAGAAGTTCATTTCTGATGAAGCATTTCTCGTTTCTGCTGAAGCCTCATTTATAGCCGTTAGAGGGGTCTTTGTGTATCTTTATCTCCTATTTAATAAGTCCCTTAATCTAGGGTTAGAAATAACTGTGTGTGCAGTCATTTTCTCACATTCTCTTCTTTCTGATCATTACATTGATCTTGTCTCTTCTTTGTATTTGTATGGTTATTGTCTCATTGACATTAATCTAACCTTGTAATACTTTGGATACTATTGTTGATTTAATCTAAGCCGACCATTGAGGCTTAGGTTTGAATAAAAGTTCTATTATTTATCTATTGTTTCTGATACTTTCGCACAGGAGTGTTGCTAGTTCAACATTAAGAGTAAATGTTCATCTTAAATATTACAAATGATTTAGAAGAGATAACATTTTTACTTCGATCAACATTCTCTTTAAAGATATTTTGAATTATCTACTTGATCGTTCATAATCATTCAATGATGATCCATATCTTCATCTTCTAGTTCAAGTATTCATTTTGCTGACACCCCGTTAAGTAGTGAATGTATCTTAAAGTAGTTTATGATTGATTGAAGTTTCTATAAATCTTGCTAAAGTTGCTAGGGAGTCTTTATAACTAATTCATGTTTAAATCTAGGTAATGACCCTTGAGCACTAAAAGAATTAAAGATCAGATGTTATGAAAAAGATAGCAATTACACAAACTACGCCGACAATGTCATATACAAGGAAGTTCTTATGATATGAAGTTATGAACATTAGATTTGTCGCATGTACGATAAACCCAAGTATTACCTACATTTTTTCGAAACCACAAGAACGTTTATGATCCAAAACTTCACTTTTACTTTATTCGATGAATCAATTTCCAATTCAAGTTAATCACATATCTATATCGTCATGATTTCATTTACATAGTTGCTAGATAAAAATAGTTGGTTCTACTTATAAATAAAAATCCATTTTATTTTAAAATTTACTAAATGAAAAAAAGTTGATTCATCAAAATATCGTTTACTCATAAAAGTAATGCAATCTATTATTTACAAACATTCTTTACTATCCGTTGCTCCACCACCTTTACTTCTTTTACACCACCATTATGGAAAATCACTTTATGATCAAAACCAGAAAAAATCAAAAATTGCATTAAACTATTTGTTGTCACAAATTTCGTTGGTATTAGACTATTATCCATAGTTGTCAGGATTCCGATCTTGATATTAGGTGTAATCTCCCGAAAAATTTCATTTGTAATTAACAACTTAAACATGAATAAAGCACAATTTAGAACATCATGAAATTTTTTGATCATCGTTTTTGCATATCATTTGGCATATGCATGTTCAACGCGACTCATGCATTCAAAAATACACCGTTGTGACCCAACGAAATTCCCTCGATCCCGATATCACTAAATATTTAAGGTACATATATATAAATTATATAAAATATATAATTAATAAAATAAATTTATTTTATTTTCGGACCGGCCTAAAGCCCAACTCCCACCCATTTTACATTGGGCCTCATCTCGAGCCCAACTTCCACTATTTCCTTGGGCCTTTGTTTTGCGTCCGATCCAATCACCAAGCCCACCCCATTTGTTCCTTTGGGCCTTGTCTTACGCCACCAACGCCAAAACCAAGCCCACACCATTTTCCATTACACTTAGTTGTGATATTTAGCTAAGTAACATTTTGTTACTTGTTCCTTGTGTCCGTGTCAGTAGCAAGCCAAAACAAAACACAAACCAAATACTTCCCCCAATACTTAGTCCTAAGCGTGTTTGCGTGTGTGTGTTAAAGGGAAACAACACATGGACTTAAGCCACCCTAAATCATCATTTAAATAATACCTAGTAATTATAATATTACCCTAAGAACCCTTTACCTAGCAAGACTTCCATATCCAATGGATTATGTGTCCACTTGAAATCGTCTAGGCAATAAATCATGCCCCATAATCTCGCTGCCATAATCGCACGCCCCAAACCAAAAATCACATGTGCTAAATTTCCTTGGAACTTGGATGATCTAAGCTTAAAATAATGCTAACACCGTACTCATTTTCCTTTTAAAACCAACCTCCAAGTCTTGGCAAAAACTCACAACATCAAAAACTCTGTAACCACCGGTAAATTTCACCTCGTATTAAACTAATATAATATTCTAACGAAAGAATACTTATCCATTTTCTACGTCCAAATTTTTTTTAGAAACGATACCCTTTTATTTGATCACAACAACTAGCCAATGTGATGAAACTCACATCTTTAATAAACATAAACAACTTTATATCTAAAACTATACAAGTTTTCAACTTTTATTTACCACTTTACGTTATTTCGTTAACGTTCGATTATTAAACGTTCAAACAAAACGTTTTCTACCTATTAGAGTTTTTACGAAACCCTAAATTATTATAACTATGATTTTGCACAACTAAATTATAAATACTAAAGTACAATATTTTATAGCCAATGTACAAGTCATTGATGCATAGGAGCATACTATTAACATAAATCTCATTATAAACCTTGGTGTATTTATTTTAAAACACATTACACAAACCTTTCAAGCACAAGCCCTAAAATGTCTTTCTTTTATGTAAGTACAACAATCTAATGCCAATGTACAAGTGTTAATGCACAAACCTAAAACCTATACTTTTATTTATTTAAACTTAAATTAAACCAACTAGTATTTATCTAAACCTAACAAGAAACCCTAACTAAGTATCCTACATCTCCAAACCTTAGGTACAACATCAAAAAGCCCATGTACACCCACCCTAAAGCCTAGGTCGATCCATTCCCAACTCTTTAGTTCAATTGGAACTAAACTTAAACCAAATAAGAGCTACCGTAAAGAATAATAGAATCAAACCAACTAAACTAGGATAATTACATGGTAAATCACTAGCCACTAAACCTTCCTAGATCCTCCTTAAACCTAGAAACGGGCTCACTTTGTCAAAGAACCTATGAGAAGAGTACCTTGGTTAAATGTTGTAGAAAGTTTTCTTGGCTAAACCACACCACCACCTCACGCCTCCTCATCACCATCACAAGCACCACACAACCTCCAATACTCCACCTCACCATGTCTCATACTTTCATAACATGGTGACTACAATTCTGGAAGCCTTAATCCTTTCATCTATATAAAGCGACACACATTTCCCATTTTCTATCATCACCATTCGAATCATACAAAATCATACACACTCATATACATTCTGATCTAGAGCCACTAATAGAAACAAAGGAAGGGGATAATAAAGTCTAGGAGGTGAGAAAGAGCTTGGTTCCACTTAAGAAGTCCATTTAGTCTCATTTCTGTTCTAATCACGTAGCAGTTTGTAAGTCTACTAAACTCATTAAATTTCGTTATCACTTTTAATATTAATTGCATGCTGTTAAAAAGGATTTTATAAGGAAAACGTAGCAATTTGAATCACTCAAAACGAGTACACGAGTCAAAAGATACGGTCAAATGAAGTTATCGAAAAGCTGTCCAAAACTTTCTGTAACAGGAAGCTCGGGCACGCAATTCGAGGCACTTCTGGTCCGTTTCATCAAAAAGTTAAAGCACGAAAGTTGTCCGGAACGACGTTTTCTTCAAAAAATTTGGAGCACGGGTCCAGAAAACGCAAAACGAAGTCATATTTTAATAAAAATCCCAACAGCTGTTATATATATGTTACAAAACAGGTCCCATTTCTACTTGCGCCCCATTTATTTACATCGGGTTAAAGGTATTAGGGCCAACCAAAGTACCTTTGTAAACACCACCTAGGACACTCTAAAACGCCCCCATAACCTGGTTGAAAAGCCTAGGTGTCATGCATAAAAACGGCACACCATTAGGGCCATAAGTCCTAAAAACCAAAAGTCCTTTACAACATGTCTTTGGGAAAAACTTGGGATTTTTGATAAATTCGATTATGAACTATCTTAGAAACATTGAAAATGAGTTAATTAACTATTATGATGTCCCTAGATTACACCGTAAAAGTTAATGGGTCAAAAATGAATTTTTCTTAAACCGCGACGTGGCCAAATGGCCATGTTCACGGGCTTGTTTCTCTCTAACCAAAGATGACTAGAATATGAGACCTATACCATTTTGAAGATCTTACAGCAAAGTATTTAAAGGATCAATTGCGTTGTAAAAACATTGGCTTGCCTTGTGTAAAATCTGTCCTCATTTGGGCCTGTTATCGCCAAAACCAACACTTTTCACATAAGGCACCTAACCCCCTACTTTGGGAAATCATTGCGACCAAACCGTAAGAGCTTAAGACTTCTAGTTTGAACCATTAGAAAGACCACCCGACAAACTCTTGAAGGGATCAAGAACGTAGTAAAAACCTTTTAAGGCCTCGCTTTTATTTACCCGCACTTTTGTCAATTTAGGCCTAAAACAAGTGAATATTTCTTATAAAAACTACAAGTATAAAAATTGTAATTTTTGAAAGATAAAGTTTTCTTGGACCAAAAATTTAATTTCTTCAAAGTTAATTATACAAGGGCTGATTTTGTCAATAACCCATAGTTGAGGGTTTAAAGTGTCATTTTTGAAAGTGCAAGGGTAAAAACCGTAAATATTTAAAATTGTAAATTATAACATTTTGGAAACATATCATATTTAACAACTTGGGTTTCGATAAAATTTATTAACAATCATCCGAGTCATAAAAATAAGTATGATAAGTATTACTAATTTTTGAAGAGACTTCATGTTTACCCAATTACCGATAAAGCATTATCATCGCATAAACTTGAATTGAATACTAAAAACATGACATACTAACTCGTGTCACGAGTCGGAGCAGTTTATTCACATTACTTAATTTGTTTTCCATCCGGACTCATCAGAACATCGAGGTGAGTCGTAGCCCTGCTTTTATACTTGTTTATTAATGCTTTGGGGGAGATACATGCTCAACTAATTTCTTTTACTTTTATAAGTACTCTAAAAACTTTTACATATTACTTTTATTAATGCTTTGGGGGAGATACATGATCAACTAATTGCTTTTACTTTTATAAGTACTCTAAAACTTTTACATATTATCGTGAGTCGTAGTCCGCTTTTATACTTGTTTATTAATGCTTTGGGGGAGATACATGCTCAACTAATTGCTTTTACTTTTATAAGTACTCTAAAAACTTTTACATATTACTGTGAGTCGTAGCCCCATTTTTATACTTGTTTATTAATGCTTTGGGGGAGATACATGCTCAACTAATTGCTTTTACTTTTATAAGTACTCTAAAACTTTTACATATTCTTGTGAGTTCGTAGTCCCATTTTCTATCATTATCGCTTTGTAAACTCTTTTGGGGAGATACATGCTCAACTACTTTCTTTTACTATCACAAATACTCTAAACTTTTACATACTATTGTGAGTCATAGCCCTCTTTTCCTTATTTTGAACGCTTGGGGAGATACATGCTCAACTAATTGCTTTTACTTTTATAAGTACTCTAAAACTTTTACATATATACTTGTTTATTAATGCTTGGGGAGTGAGTTCATCGTGAGTCGTAGCCCCTACCTTTACTTGTTTTAAACTTTTATAAGTACTCTAAAACTTTTACATATTCTTGTGAGTTCTGCCCCACCTTTACTTGTTTTTGGGGTAGATACATGCTCAATTACCTATTTTACTTTCACAAGTACTCTAAAGCTTTTACATACTACTATGAGTTCATAATCACACTTTATACGCTTTGCTACAAACCTGAACACATGTACTATTTGTATGCGATCTTAATTATTATTGCCTAAGTTATACACTATTGCCACTAAAAGTCCCTCTATCATGAGCCATTAATCACTTGCGAGTGAACGCGAATATTGTGAATAGATCTATTGGTAGTTGACGCCCCATTTGTGTTAGCCGGATAGGTAACCAAATGCACTTTATTTGAGAATACTAGGAGAATGGCAAACTCCTACCTGAGGGCATTGTTGCTCACATCATCACTGTGATGTTTGTAACTTACGTCATTATTATGACACGTTCGTGTTAAGGTTTGCGTTCATGAGACTCAAGGCAATATATACTGTGTTGCAATGATACAAATGCTGCAACTACTGAATTTATGGGTACAACAACATGACCCAACCTTGAAACTTGTGTTCAACTGATTATTAAACAAATGACTATGGGTGAATAACAATGTATCCCACTACTTATTTTATCGATATCTGTATTTATTACGATTATCACTCAAACTCGAAACTATTGAACTCAACTGTTTTAATCATAAACTCTATGAACTCACCAACCTTTGTGTTGACACTTTTAGCATGTTTATCGCAGGTTCATAATTTATGAGGATGGCACGGAAGGGCACGGATACTCAAGAAGGATATATTATCATTCAAAACTTATTTAATAAACTGTAAAACCACGGGACCTCATTATGTAAACTCGATATTTATATAAATCGAATGATAAATCTTTTAAAACGACTCAATTAAAGTTCATTTTCTATTATTATAACTGTTGAGCCATGAAGTAACACCCAGCTTGAATTCCGCTGCGTATCACGAAGTTGGGGGTGTTACAAACTCTCCTAAACTTACTCACATATAGTCACCCTCATCTCACTTAGAAACACAAATCGTCTACTGTGGTAATTGGTTCGAAGGGAAAGGAAGGAGAAACACGTTGAGTGCCTTGGTACGTCGCTTGGGTATAAAATCATAAAGGTAACGTTGGAGTTTTGGTCGACCTCTTTTACCTTCTCTTGTTCGACACCACTCACATTGAGTGTGGTACGTCTTCACATAACCTAGTTCATTTCGTTTTCATCCTATATCATACGTTAATATTTATGAATCGGATATACATATAAAATATAACTTGCAATAACAATGAAAGGCAAGATACTAGGGTATAAAAACTGTTGGGTTCAGTAAATACCCAAACCCCTTAAGTCTAGGATTTGAATAGAAAATACCCTAAGTGTTTAGTCCCTTAAACACTAACAAGTCACTGAGCGCATAGTCTCTCAGTGAGCTATCTTCGGGATACTCAGTAAGAGGCAAATAAGAAGTCTCTCCACCAAGAAGGCGAAACTTAAGGGTGAAGATCGAGTCAAGAAGAGATGGTGGATTCGGTGAGTGATGACAATAACTCACCGAATCCCAAACTCCTCACCAACTACTTACATCGAATGGCTAACTATCACCAACTACTTACACCGAATGGCGAAACTTGGGGTGAAGATCGAGTCAAGAAGATGGTGGATTCAAGTGAGTGATGACAATAACTCATCAATCCGAAACTCCTCACCAACTACTTCCTCGAGTGGCTAACTATCGTGCTCAGTGTCATCACCGACTAGAAGAAAGAAGCCTTGTCACTTACCCAATATAGCCAATGTAAGCAGAGACAAAATACATCAAGATTTTGTCTTCAGAACTGTCGCTTGTCCTCTAGGAAAGAGTTAAAAACCATACTTGTATAAATAGCATAAGAGTTGGAGTGGAAGATTTCAAGCTTGTGGATTAATTGTAAAAAACACACACAAGCCATCTTCCACTCCTCCAAATACAACTCTGTCCCTGAGATAGCTCAGTGGTTCTTTATAGTTGTGCTCAGACTTAGCCTGAGCTTAGTGAGGAGATACCATACTTTTCATTTCAATCCCAAGTACTATTCCGCAAGTACTTGGGTAATGTATTCTTTCTGATTCATTTTTAATAAAGAATATACACGTTGAAAATTTATCAGTGTGTTTTTACTTACTTGATTTCAGTCATTATTCACAATTTGATTTTTTATTATTCTTAACTGTTTTAATACGATTGTGAAATGGGAACAACAAGTGGTATTAGAGCAGGTGATTATAAATTTTTTAAGTCACCGAAAACGCTTTTAAATCGGGATCCTAATGGTCGAAATTGATGTGCCCCAACTTGTCAACAAAAGGGTGGAGTTTATTCAATTTGTTGCCTCTCGACTCAAGTTGGTAAATTTAACAAATGGAAAAAGCGAATGCTTTGCTATTTGACTGGGATGGAACCTTACTACATAAAATGTATTAATGAAGGTCCATTTATCCCAAAGACTGCTGAAGGTTTGCTTAAACCTAAGACTCAATGGACTCAGGATGAGAGAAGAGTGGTCAACCAGGACCAAAGACTCAAAAGTATCATCATATCTTGTCTTCCTGATGATATTATGAAGTCTGTTATAAGTCGTAGTCTGACTAAACAAACCTGGGATGACTGGTCCATAGTCATGAAGGTCCATCCGATACTAAGGAAAACAGGATAATGGACTGAAACTTGAGTATAACACCTTCGTGGCTAAGGAATTGAGAGGAATAAAATAGGCAATAGAGCAAGTGGGATGCTTTTTGGGATAGATAAACAATTTGAGCACAACAATACAACAATTAAACGGCAAAAATATAAGAATTTAAAATCCGTCACGATATGATACCAAATTAATACTTTAATTAGCCACACTAAGATGACAATTGATAGATTAAAGTATTAGCGATGAGATCGATCATAGAAATCATGGGGATTTTAAGTTTGTTCAATTCGCACTAACAAACTTGTTTTCTTTAAGAAATTGTCTATTTTTCTTTTCCTTTTTAATCAAAGCTTAATAATGTCATCCCAAGTTTCTACACATACACAATATAAATGAAACACACACATACAAATCAAACACGTAGACATGGTATGATCATGGTCAAATAATATTGATATATTGTCAATTCGTACCAACACAAACATAAACGTTAAGACAAATTTATTTTGAATCTTCTCATAAAATGAATATGAGTTTGTAAATTTGATTTATTTAGTTATTTATTTATATTAAAAATAAATAAATGCAACTAACTATCTCACGATGTAAACAAATCTACCTCACGTGTTCAGGACTTGATCCATAACCATTTTTTGTAGAAATTTCTAAAAAAAGGGTACAATTATATTATTTTATAAAAAGAAAAAAAAATTGGTTTGCCTCTTGAATCGGTTCGGTTATTGAAAACCGAAACCCAACCGAAATGTTCGGTTTTTGGAAAAGTAAAAATCGAACCATCAGTTTTTAGTTACTGTCGATTATGTCAGTTCGGTTTTCAGTTTTGTTTTGATTTTTTTTCTCACCTCTAGTGTTCTTAAACTATTTGTAGCTAGATCTTGTAGGAATCGGAGCTTTAAAAAAAGTTAAAGTATGTCAGAGCTTTTATATTTGATACAATAGTTTTCAAATCGGTTAAAGTTGTAGTTAAAGTTGTAGCTCACTTGTGTAAATTGAATTAGTTGACAAAACTAATAGTTACACACATGTTAAACATAATTATTTTATGTACGCCGAATTTGTTTGATAACCTTTTAATGGGCCATTTGTAACCACTCTTTGAATCGGTCAGAGATAGATGATTGTTTGATAAATTTTTTTGCCACTAGATCATTTCAATTGGCTTTGAATGACGTAGCATCTAAGGACCTACTAATTCATTCAGCAGCATGTGGTGTCTTGCACACCCTATTTTAACTTTCACAATATACATTATTTCATACTAACCCTGTGACTATATTTTCTGATAATGTAATATTATGCGGCCATACTTTTATTAAACAATTAAATTACAAATAACCACAACTTTAGTTATGACCGTAGAAATAATTCTATCTCCGTTAACCGTTTACCACAAACAAAATTGATTCTTTCCTTCAAAGACAATCACGTCGATTTTTAATTGAATCAATTGCTCGACCCTCATGTTGCAATGGTGGCGATTGTGGGCATGAATGCACGATCGAACCAATGAACTAATTAACCACTATTGGTATTCAAAATTGCTTTATTTTTAAACGCCTGGCTAATTGTTTGATTAGATTGATATCGGTTAAATTGTTAGATATTTTAGTAAGATGAATTAAATAACAGATTAATCAGATGCAGATAATAGTATTTTTTAGTTGTATTTGTGTTTCAAATAATTTTTACATTGTGTTTTATAAGTTATACTTTTTATCAAATGAGTGTTTTAAATATAACATTAATTACAATGTTGATTACCAATACAGTGTAGGTGTTTATGCATAAAGTAATTGTACATATAGCTTAAGTAGTTGTATTTGTTTAAAATCTATATATGAAAATCTTAAAAAATTAGAAGAGAGATGGTCATCCCTCCATTATAAGTATAGATTAATGGAAATAAATTAATAAAAGAACCACATGATTACAAATACAAGTTCACATGTCTATAAATTAACTAAAGATGAACTTGGCTGGTATTTTTTTTCTTTTTTCATCCATTCTTTTATTTGATTAGATTGAAGTAGCAATGTGTGTTAATGTTTGCAATATTATGCATGACATATGAACGATTATAACATGATGTTAACTAAATAATACTAACCCAAATATTACTCATATATGTATGTAAGGTATCTATAAGAATACATATATAAAAACCCAATAGTACTCGGTTGAGAGAATTTGTCAAATGCGTTTTCATTCGTAACCAAAGTTCATATAGAGTCACTAAATCACATAGTGTTTTGAATCATTCACAAGTCATTCTTTTTATCAAACAATACACAATTTCATGACAAATTGTGCTTGTAAAGGATTTAAACTTAAAGATGATAAATTTTTTATTGGAAATAAATCGAAGAATTACTTAACGTGTTACATAACACACGCTTAATTTAATTGACAAATTTAACTCAAGCGATTTGACAAACAAACTTTAACCATATTCAAAGTTTAGAAGTGAACTCAAACGTTCTTGATAGAATTAGGAGTTGTTAAATTTTGGGGTATTAATCTGGCAAACATGTCATTCTATCAATTGCTAATGGTTTCTAGTTATGTTCAAGTGTGCTTATTCTGAGGGTTAATCATGGACAAAGCATAAATGGTTTAAAGTTCCAAGAAGTTCATTTCACTTGAAGCATTTCTCGTTCTGTTTGAAGCCTCATTTATAGCCGTTAGAGGGTCTTTGTGTATCTTTATCTTCTATTTAATAAGTCCCTAATCTAGGGTTAGAAATAATTGTGTGTCATCATTGTCTCACATTCTCTACTTTCCGATCATTACATTGATCTTGTCTCTTCTTTGTATTTGTATGGTTATTGTCTCATTGACATTAATCTAACCTTGTAACACTTTGGATACTATTGTTGATTTAATCTAAGTCACCATCGAGGCTTAGGTTTGAATAAAAGTTCTATTATTTATCTATTGTCACGATACTCAAGACATGGTATCGTGAGCTTGTGCTCATAATCATTATTGATTCACCATCCAAGGGTTTCTTCGTGGAAACTGGGGACATCTCTTCAAAGAACAACTTGGTGGTTTGGGGTTATTGTTATTGGCATAATCACCGGTTATTTATTCACAATTAGCCCTAGACTAAGTGAATCTAGGGTAATTGTGATTTGTTCTTTTCGCTGCATATTGCTCGTAAGTCTAAGTCTAATATCTTCTTCAAACAAACAAGACTTAAGTCTTCATGGTGCAAACGCGGACTAACATCTTGTTCTCGCCACCGAGTGGTATGAATACCTGCCCGTTTACCCCACCCCGTGCTTGGTGCTTGTTGTTTTTAATTAAAAGTCTTATTTATCTGTTTTTCTGCTCTTGCTGTTATCTCTGTCTGTGTTATTTGTCTGTCTTATTGTTTGCATTATGGCTGTTGGTGATGCTAATACTGGTGGTGGTGGTGGTTCTTCCACTGAGAAAAACTTATCCTTTGGTGATGATTTGTATTTACACCCCAATAACACCAATGGTACTCCCATTTATTCTATCAAACTCACTGGAACTGAAAATTATAAAATATGGAATATGGCCATGACCTTTGCCTTAAGGAATCATAATAAGTTAGGGTTTATTGATGGTACTTGCATAAGAGATGACTCAAACCCTAGTCTTGCTAATCAATGGGATACTTGTAACTCATCTGTGGTTACCGGATTCTTAACCTCTCATCCCCGAACTATTCATTGGTGCTATCTATGCTAAACCGCTTATGAAATGTGGAATGATCTTAAAGATACTTATGATAAGGTTGATGGTTCAACTATTTTAATTTGCATAAAATATAAACTCTCTTAGTCAAAATGGGTCTTCTTGTCGATTATTACAACAACCTCAACTCTTTATGGAAACAAGTTGATTGTATGATTAGCTTGCCTCCATGCACTTGTGAGGTCGCAAAACATTTTGAAAACACAATCCTAATCAAATTAATGCAATTTCTTATGGGTCTTGATGACACTTATGTTCCTATCGAAGTAATATTCTAACCGAGATCCATTGCCTAATGTCAAAACCGCTTTCTCGTTGTCTCCGGAGAAGAATCACATAAATGTGTCATTTGGGAATAGCTCGCTAAACCCAATGCCACCGCTTTCTTCGCAAAAACTTTGATAGTGGAAAATTTTTGATAACAAAAAGGATCAATCAACAACAATTTCAATAAAGGGTCCGGTTTTAATGCCGGTAATGACTAATAACAGAGGACCAAACATGAATCTCAAATGTACTAACTGCAAAAAACCTTGTCACATCTGTTGATAGATGTTATGATCTTGTTGGTTATCCCGCCGGATATGTTAAAAGAACTTTAATGCTAAACCTTTCCAAGAAGAATAATGTTTCCACCGATACTAATCATATCACCGATAATAGAGCTAGCAACTCTCCTGCCTCTTTGTCTAATGAATGCCTCCGCACTTATGAGTCTTCTTAATGACAACAATGTGTCTTCGCTAATGCCAACATGGCGTAAATTTTTTCAGAACCTTCTTTAATGGCAGTGTCAAGTTTAACATAAACTTCAACAAATTTTTAACAACACAAAACCTTATCCGAAACATCGGCCTTGGTTGGATTGTTGACTCGGTGCAAATCAAGACATGATCAGATCTCGCCAAATTTTTAATTAATGTTGTTGACATTTCAAATCTTGGTCTAACTGTTGGACATCCCAATGGTATTCGTGCCCTAATTACTAAAATTATGACTTAAAGGTCAATAATGACCTAACTCTTTTGATGTTCTCGTTGTTCCCGAGTACAATGTCATCACCGTCTGCATTCATAAGATTGCTAGAGACAATAAGATGTTTGTTGGGTTTAATGAATCTAATTGCTATATACATGATTTACATCAAAAAGGATTGTGGGATTGGTAAACAATGCAATGGGTTATATATGTTTGATATTGATTCTACATGTAAGATTACTTCTAATAACGCGTGATTGCTTTGTCATGTTTCTAGAAATCTGGATCAAAGACTTGGTCATCCCTCCGACCAAGTCCTACATATACTTAAATCCACTCTTAAACTTGATAGTTCATCCGAATCGACCATCTTTGTGATACTTGCAACTAAGCTAAACAAACCAGGAACCATTCCTCTAAGTGAACATAAATCAACTAAAATTGGTCAACTTGTTCATCTAGATGTATGGGGACCATATAAAGTCACCAACAGAGATGGTTACAAATATTTTTAACTATTGTTGATGACTATTCTAGGGCAAAGTGGGTTTATATGCTTAAGGAAAGGATGATGTTTATGTTTCCATTGTTAACTTTACTCATATGCTATCAAATCAATTTGAACACAATGTTAAGATTTTCGAAGTGATAATGGGATGTAATTTGTCAATAATAAACTTCAACACTTCTTTCATGAAAAGGAATTTTACATCAAACCTCTTGTGTTTATACACCACAACAAAATGGTATTGCGTAGAAAGGAAACATAGACATCTCCTTAATGTGGCTAGATCCTTTATGTTTCGGGAATTACCTCTATCTTTGGCCCGAATGTGTTCTAATTGTTGCCTATGTCATAAACAAAGTTACCTCTTGATTCTGTCTGCAAGTCCCTTCTCCCTGTGTATGGGCATGATCCTTCACTCTTTCCTTAGAGTCTTTGGTCTTATGCTATGCCACCATTCTCAACATCTCGATAAATTTGGTAGTAGGTCCGAGAAAAGTGTCTTTATTGGTTATTCAAATGAGAAAAAAGGCTATAAACGCTTAAGCTTAGAAACAAAAATATCTTTTATTCCGAGATGTCAAATTTTATGAAATTGTTTTTCCTTCAAAATGAAAAATACTTTGTCAAAACCTTTTGTTGAAACTTATGTGGCTAAAGATTTAAATCACAAAATTTCTTTGACTCACAAATAAGTCCCAATGATGAAGGAGAGTGACATCCTATGATGATGGCAGTTGTTGAGTCATCCTACTAGGATGATGAACCCATTGTAACGCCTATTGATGATAATACACACCCCGAGGGCACCATATCACATGAATCACATCCTGCCGATGCATCTTCCGATTCTCATTGATACATCTTCCGATTCAAATCGAACTCGAACAAGAAGGAGGCTTGCCAAACACTCATCGCTAGAAGGTCAACCGTAGTTTCTAAGTTGCCCAAGAATCTTAATGACTTTATTGTAGAAGGAAAGTCAAATATGGTGTTGAAAAGGTTGTTAATTGCTCTAACCTTAACAAAGATAATTATGCTTTGCTTCTAGTCTTAATAAAAGTATTGAACCCACACATGAAGAAGCTATCCTGATAGTAATTGGGTTGATGCTATGAACTCAAATTGAGGCCTTAAATGAAAATCATGCTTGGGATATAACCGATCTCCCACCTAATAGAACTCCCATTGGTTACAAATGGATCTTTAAAATCAAATATAAAGCCAATGGTGAAGTTGATAGATACAAGGCCGATTAGTTGCTAAAGGTTACAACCAAAGGGAAGGAATAGACTATGATGAAACTTTTTCCCCTGTGAAAATGTCATCGTTAGATGTCTTATTGCCTTAGTGTGAAAAATAAATGGCCTCTTTTCCAACTTGATGTTAACAATGCTTTTTGTATGGAGACCTTGATGAGGATGTCTATATGACCATCCCTAAGGGGTTCAGAATGAGAATAATAAGAATAAAGTTTGTAAACTTGTCAAGTCTCTATATGGCCTCAAACAAGCTCCCGTGAAATGGAATGAAAAACTTGTTAGTGTTTTAAAGGAAAATAACTTTGTTCAATCAACAATGATCATTCTTTGTTCACCAAAACAGTAGAATAACAAGTTTATTGCTCGCTTGTTTATGTGGATGATATTGTCCTCATCGAAACCTCAGATTGATGAGATAAACCTATTCAAAGAGTTTCTAAAATCAAAATTTCATATCAAAGACTTGGGAAACTTAAAATTTTTTCTTGGCATTGAGGTTTTAAAACTGGAATGACATATGTCTCACCCAAAGAAAATACTGCTTGAACTCCTCAAAGAATTTGGTCTTCTTGGTGCAAACCTGTCCACCTATGGAACCCAACTGTTCTTCCATACATTCCCACCGCCGATGATCCCTTACTTGTCAACATCACCGGTTATCGGGTTACTTGGGAAACTTATCTATCTCACCCATACAAGACCGACATCTCATACTCGGTTCATTGTCCGCACAATATATGCATTCTCCCTTGAAATCTCATCTAGAATGTGCCTCAATGTTCGAGATATCTAAAAGGAGCTCCGTGAAAAGGTCTAAGGTACAATTTCAAGAACTCTCAAAATCATCTTGAAGGATATAGTGATGCAGATGGGCTAAATGCAAGAAAACCAGAAATCATCACAGTCATCGTGTTTTCTTTAATAATTGTTTGATCTCATGAAAAAGTAAAACAAAACACTCTTTCAAAATCTTCAATGTAGGTAGTATAGAACTATGTCATCACGCCGTGAAATTATTTGGATTCAAAAATCTTAAAAGATCTAAAAGTTGATATTAATCTCCTCGTTAATCTTTTTGTGATAACAACTGCTTTGCAACTTGTCACAATCCTGCTTTCCATGAAAGATCAAACACTTTAAAATTGATGTTCACTTCATCGTGGAAAAATTGCAAGAGGTGTTATAAGTGCCAAAAGATTGGCTCTTCAAACCAAACTGCAGACATACTTACTAAAAAACCTCCCCGCTTATCAAAGATAAATTCGTGTGAAAATTGATATTGTTTGATATGTTTGCCCATCGATTAAGGGGAATGTTAAATTTTGGGGTATTAACTGCAAACATGTCATTCTATCAATTGCTAATGTTTTCTAGTTATGTTCAAGGTGTGCTTATTACGAGGGTTAATCATGGACAAATCATAAATGGTTTAAAGTTCCAAGAAGTTCATTTCATCAAGCATTTTCGTCACTGAAGCCTCATTTATAGCCGTTAGAGGGGTCTTTGTGTATCTTTATCTCCTATTTAATAAGTCCCTTAATCTAGGGTTAGAAATAAGCTGTGTGCAGTCATTGTCTCACATTCTCTTTTTGATCATTACATTGATTTTGTCTCTTCTTTGTATTTGTATGGTTATTGTCTCATTGACATTAATCTAACCTCAGAACACTTTGGATACTATTGTTGATTTAATCTAAGTTCCACCATTGAGGCTTAGGTTTGAATAAAAGTTTTATTATTTATCTATTGTTGCTGATACTTTCGCACAGGAGTGTTGCTAGTTCAACATTAAGAGTAAATGTTCATCTTAAATATTACAAATGATTTAGAAGAGATAACATTTTTACTTCGATCAACATTCTCTTTAAAGATATTTTGAATTATCTACTTGATCGTTCATAATCATTCAATGATGATCCATATCTTCATCTTCTAGTTCAAGTATTCATTTTGCTGACACCCCGTTAAGTAGTGAATGTATCTTAAATTAGTTTATGATTGATTGAAGTTTCTATAAATCTTGCTAAAGTTGCTAGGGAGTCTTTATAACTAATTCATGTTTAAATCTAGGTAATGACCCTTGAGCACTAAAAGAATTAAAGATCAGATGTTATGAAAAAGATAGCAATTACACAAACTACGCCAACAATGTCATATACAAGGAAGTTCTTATGATATGAAGTTATGAACATTAGATTTGTCGCATGTACGATAAACCCAAGTATTACCTACATTTTTTCGAAACCACAAGAACGTTTATGATCTAAACTTCACTTTTACTTTATTCGATGAATCAATTTCCAATTCAAGTTAATCACATATCTATATCGTCATGATTTCATTTATATAGTTGCTAGATAAAAATAGTTGGTTCTACTTATAAATAAAAATCCATTTTATTTTAAAATTTACTAAATGAAAAAAAGTTGATTCATCAAAATATCGTTTACTCATAAAAGTAATGCAATCTATTAGTTACAAACATTCTTTACTATCCGTTGCTCCACCACCTTTACTTCTTTTACACCACCATTATGGAAAATCACTTTATGATCAAAACCAGAAAAAATCAAAAATTGCATTAAACTATTTGTTGTCACAAATTTCGTTGGTATTAGACTATTATCCATAGTTGTCAGGATTCCGATCTTGATATTAGGTGTAATCTCCTAAAAATTTCATTTGTAATTAACAACTTAAACATGAATAAAGCACAATTTAGAACATCATGAAATTTTTGATCATCGCTTTTGCATATCATTTGGCATATGCATGTTCAACGCGACTCATGCATTCAAAAAATACACCGTTGTGACCCGAACGAAATTCCCCTCGATCCCGATATCACTAAATATTTAAGGTACATATATATAAATTATATAAAAATATATAATTAATAAAAATAATTTTATTTTATTTTCGGACCGGGCCTAAAGCCCAACTCCCACCCATTTTACATTGGGCCTCATCTCGAGCCCAACTTCCACTATTTCCTTGGGCCTTTGTTTTGCGTCCGATCCAATCACCAAGCCCACCCCATTTGTTCCTTTGGGCCTTGTCTTCTGCCAGCCCAACGCCAAAACCAAGCCCACACCATTTTCCATTACACTTAGTTGTGATATTTAGCTAAGTAACATTTTGTTACTTGTTACTTGTTCCTTGTGTCCGGTCGTAGCAAGCCAAAAACAAAACACAAACCAAATACTTCCCCAATACTTAGTCCTAAGCGTGTTTGCGTGTGTGTGTTAAAGGGAAACAACACATGGACTTAAGCCACCCTAAATCATCATTTAAATAATACCTAGTAATTATAATATTACCCTAAGAACCCTTTACCTAGCAAGACTTCCATATCCAATGGATTATGTGTCCACTTGAAATCGCCTAGGCAAGAAATCATGCCCCATAATCTCGCTGCCATAATCGCACGCCCCAAACCAAAAATCACATGTGCTAAATTTCCTTGGAACTTGGATGATCTAAGCTTAAAATAATGCTAATACTGTACTCATTTTCCTTTTAAAACCAACCTCCAAGTCTTGGCAAAACTCACAACATCAAAACTCAGAATCACCGGTAAATTTCACTCGTGATTAAACTAATATAATATTCTAACGAAAGAATACTTATCCATTTTCTACGCCCAAATTTTTTTAGAAACGATACCTTTTATTTGATCACAACAACTAGCCAATGTGATGAAACTCACATCTTTAATAAACATAAACAACTTTATATCTAAAACTATACAAGTTTTCAACTTTTATTTACCACTTTACGTTATTTCGTTAACGTTCGATTATTAAACGCTCAAACAAAACGTTTTCACCTATTAGAGTTTTTACTAAACCCTAAATTATTATAACTATGATTTTGCACAACTAAATTATAAATACTAAAGTACAATATTTTATAGCCAATGTACAAGTCATTGATGCATAGGAGCATACTATTAACATAAATCTCATTATAAACCTTGGTGTATTTATTTTAAAACACATTACACAAACCTTTCAAGCACAAGCCCTAAAATGTCTTTCTTTTATGTAAGTACAACAATCTAATGCCAATGTACAAGTGTTAATGCACAAACCTAAAACCTATACTTTTATTTATTTAAACTTAAATTAAACCAACTAGTATTTATCTAAACCTAACAAGAAACCCTAACTAAGTATCCTACATCTCCAAACCTTAGGTACAACATCAAAAAGCCCATGTACACCCACCCTAAAGCCTAGGTCGATCAATTCCCAAATCTTTAGTTACATTTCCCATTTTCTATCATCACCATTCGAATCATACAAAATCATACACACTCTATACATTCGATCTAGAGCCACTAATAGAAACAAAGGAAGGGATAATAAAGTCTAGGAGGTGAGAAAGAGCTTGGTTCCACTTAAGAAGTCCATTTAGTCTCATTTCATTCTAATCACGTAGCGGTTTGTAAGTCTACTAAACTCATTAAATTTCGTTATCACTTTTAATATTAATTGCATCTTTGTAAAAGGATTTTATAAGGAAAACGTAGCAATTTGAATCACTCAAAGCAGTACACGAGTCAAAAGATACGGTCAAATGAAGTTATCGAAAGTCGTCCAAACTTTACGTAACGGGAAGCTGGGCACGCATAATTGAGGCACTTAGTCCGTTTCATCAAAAAGTTAAAACGAAAGTTGTCCGGAGCGACGTTTCTTCAAAAATCAGGCACGGGGTCCGAAGCGCAGCGAAGTCATATTTTAATAAAATCCCAGAGTTGTTATATATATGTTACAACGGTCCAGCCCCTACTTGCGCCATTTATTTACATCGGGTTAAAGGTATTAGGGCCAACCAAAGTACCTTTGTAAACACCACCTAGGACACTCTAGCCCCATAACCTGGGTTGAAAAGCCTAGGTGTCATGCATAAAAGCGGCACAGGTAGCCATAAGTCCTAAAACCAAAAGTCCTTTACAACATGTCTTTGGGAAAAACTTGGGATTTTGATAAATTCGATTATGAACTATCTTAGAAACATTGAAAATGAGTTAATTAACTATTATGATGTCCCTAGATTACAGTAAAGTTAATGGGTCAAAATGAATTTTTCTTAAGCCAGCGGCGAATGGCCATGTTCACGGGCTTGTTTCTCTCAACCAAAGATGACTAGAATATGAGACCTATACCATTTTGAAGATCTTACAGACAAAGTATTTAAAGGATCAATTGCGTTGTAAAAACATTGGCTTGCCTTGTGTAAAATCTGTCCTCATTTGGGCTGTTATCGCCAAAACCAACACTTTTCACATAAGACCTAACCCCTACTTTGAAATCATTAAACAAACAGGTAGCTTAAGACTTCTAGTTTGAACCATTAGAAAGACCACCGACAAACTCTTGAAGGGATCAAGAACGTAGTAAAACCTTTTAAGGCCTCGCTTTTATTTACGCACTTTTGTCAATTTAGGCCTAAAACAAGTGAATATTTCTTATAAAACTACAAGTATAAAAATTGTAATTTTGAAAGATAAAGTTTTCTTGGACCAAAATTTAATTTCTTCAAAGTTAATTATACAAGGCTGATTTTGTCAATAACCCATAGTTGAGGGTTTAAAGTGTCATTTTGAAAGTGCAAGGGTAAAACCGTAAATATTTAAAATTGTAAATTATAACATTTTGGAAACATATCATATTTAACAACTTGGGTTTCGATAAAATTTATTAACAATCATCCAGAGTCATAAAAATAAGTATGATAAGTATTACTAATTTTGAAGAGACTTCATGTTTACCCATTACCGATAAAGCATTATCATCGCAAAACTTGAATACTAAAAACATGACATACTAACTCGGTCACGAGTCGGAGAGTTTATTCACATTACTTAATTTGTTTTCCATCCAGACTACGTAACATCGAGGTGAGTCGTAGCCCGTTTTATACTTGTTTATTAATGCTTTGGAGATACATGCTCAACTAATTTCTTTTACTTTTATAAGTACTCTAAAACTTTTATATTACTTTTATTAATGCTTTGGGGAGATACATGATCAACTAATTGCTTTTACTTTTATAAGTACTCTAAAACTTTTACATATTGTGAGTCGTGCCCGTTTTATACTTGTTTATTAATGCTTTGGGGGAGATACATGCTCAACTAATTGCTTTTACTTTTATAAGTACTCTAAAAACTTTTACATATTACTGTGAGTCGTAGCCCCATTTTTATACTTGTTTATTAATGCTTTGGGGGAGATACATGCTCAACTAATTGCTTTTACTTTTATAAGTACTCTAAAACTTTTACATATTACTTTGGAGTTAGCCCATTTTCTATCATTATCGAGTTTTGTAAACTCTTTTGGAGATACATGCTCAACTACTTTCTTTTACTATCACAAATACTCTAAACTTTTACATACTGTGAGTCATAGCTCTTTTCCTTATTTTGAGCGTTTTGGGAGATACATGCTCAACTAATTGCTTTTACTTTTATAAGTACTCTAAAACTTTTACATATTACGTGAGTTCATGGCCCCTACTTTACTTGTTTTAAAACTTTTGGGGTAGATACATGCTCAATTACCTATTTTACTTTCACAAGTACTCTAAAGCTTTTACATACTACTATGAGTTCATAATCACACTATACGCTTTCTACAAACCCGAACATGTACTATTTGTATGCGATCTTAATTATTATTGCCTAATTTTATTGCCACACTAAGTCCCTCTATCATGAGCCATTAATCACTTGCGTGAACGAATATTGTGAATAGATCTATTGGTAGTTGGCGCCCCATTTGTGTTAGCGGGATAGGTAAAAAAAAAACTAGTACTCCACGATTAGCTCGGTAGGATCCGTGTGAAGTGGTGGTTAAATCTTTCTTGAAGAAAATGTTTCGTGAAAAGCCTTCTCATCTTATGTATCTTCTTCGATAAATTAAACGCACACTTGAAGAAAACAAACGAAACCTTGGCGTAAAATTAGCGGTAACAATATATATGACTCTATTAAACTAGGATATAATGCTTGTGGAATGGATGTTTCTGATTTTACGGAAAATTAAGACCGAAAATTCCAAAAATTTATAAGTAACTCGAGAAAATGAGAAAAAGTAGTCAATTTGCTTTCTACTCCTCGGCGCCATCGAGGTTGCGATCGGCGACGTCGGTTATCCGACGAAACCGATCTGCGATTTTCGGAAAAATTACGAAAATGTTTATCTTTAAAATCGGAAAAATTTCACGAAAAACATCCATTATGACTCGATACAAGCATTTGACTTCGAACAAACACACATGTATATCTTTTAATTAAGCGAAATTCTCATGTTCACGTTTCTTTTGAAGCGTGTGTAATCCTCCTACACTTATCCCTTATGTAAAATACCTTTATATGTAATTAAGACGAGGTTAAAGACAAAATAAAACATTTTACAAATTTAAACATGAGAATAAACAATCAATAAAAGATACACGACACACAAACAAGCAAACAATTAAGCATGGGTTGTCTCCACAGCGCTTTTCTTTATTTATAAGTCTTGTAGCTAGACTCAAGTCGTGCCCTACGTTGTCCTAATATTAGAGGCCCTTCGATCTCCTTAACCCTTCTCTCATCACGAATATACTCGGGGCCTAACTCAAGACAAGCGGTGTAGTAAACCTTGTTCTTCTAATCTACTTCAAATCGGAATGTTGTCCACATCTAAATCATCAATACCCTCAAACTTCTTATTTTTGTAGGGCATTATGTATTTAACACTCTCGGCTCGTTTTAGAACTACGACTATTCCTTCCTCTTGATCATAAACCATCTTAGATTCCTCATAAATGGTCTCCCAAGTATCACATCCCTAAAACCCATCAATAATGCCTTAACATTTTCCAAGATCATGAAATCACACCTATATGTGAAGTTACCTACGAAGACATGCAATCCTTTAACCCTCCCAACATAGTTACTCTCTTTCCTAGGGCGAAAGGGGTCCCTCATAGGTCTTAGCTTTTTGCTCATGATCCAATTGTAGTAGAGCCTAGACATTATATTCGTGGGTGCCTTATAGTCAATGTAAGTGTGATCCCTATATAAGTATCCAATCATGCACGGTATCTTGATGTTTTTAGGGTTACCCCTTCTTATGCGAGGCTCGAAAGGTGGTCTCGAGAAGTTAACCACGTTATAGTGATAGGCGGTTTCCTTCCTTTGGGGTATGAATCGAAATACTCCTAAGTTCCTCCTCCTCCTACTATCCTCCATAATTTCTAACACCTTATAATCTCCATCTTCTAAGTCATCATTCGAATCACTTGAGGTCGAATCACTATCTAAAGTGCTAGTATATTCCTTAAGGGCTTCATCAAGTGCATTTCAATTATCCTATTCAGGTTTCCTAAGCTCTCCAATTTCACTAACAATACGAGCTCGAAGTTGGTTGGCAAAGGTCGGATCAGCGGTGGGTATTTGTTTGGTGGTAAAGTGTTGTTTGGTGGGTTATCACCTTCCATAATGAAAAGTGATGGGGTTACTGAACAAAGGTCACGAAGAAGGGGATAGACTTCAAGGAAGCTAAAATGAGAAAAAGGCTTACTTGATAGGAATCAAGCAAGGAAACCTAAGCGAGGTGGACTCTAACTAGCTATTCTAATCCCGGCTGCCAAAACTTGATACGCTTCACGCGATTCAGGGGTCAAAGGAACTTCCTTTTAAGTCGAGCAAGTTTTTCAACACCCAGGCAGTGAACTTAATCGTTGTAGTGTAGTATTAGGGTAAGCCACGGTGTATTGATATCGTCTCTAGGGAATAGGAATGCTAGTAAGAAGTTACTACGCTAAGGTTGGGGTTGAGGAAGATTATTTTTTATCTTTTTTTATTTTTTTTAGGAAATTGAAAGGTATGAATCTCGGGGTATTGGATTTGGGGGTGGTATTTCTACCGATTACTCTACTATTATCTATTCTAATTAACTAAGCTAAGGTTAGTCTATGTCTATTGTTGTGTGCTCGTATGATGATTAAAAATGTGTTTACTTAGATTTTATTACTCCCTAGTTATCTCCTATTGATGGTTGAATTGTCACGTCCTTATTCTTAACGCGTTGTGTTTCTTATACTGGATGTGCTTTGGTTTTATACGTATTTGTTGGTTATTCTTATTGGTGTTCAGTTTTGCATCTCAACATACACCTTTGGAG
This sequence comes from Chrysanthemum lavandulifolium, assembly GCA_022545495.1. NCBI lineage: Eukaryota > Viridiplantae > Streptophyta > Magnoliopsida > Asterales > Asteraceae > Chrysanthemum > Chrysanthemum lavandulifolium. Next base: position 131,866,026 of record CM040238.1, read on the forward strand.
CGAGTTTTAAGCTTCTGCTCTATCCGTGGTTTTAGAGTCCTACCATGACCGTGTGTGACGGTGAAGTACTTCAATTTGAGGACCATGATATTGTATATTGGGACGATCTGGAAGTTTGGACTACTATGGTGTTTGAAGATTCAAGTATTTCTACTTGAAGTGCATTTATTTTATTCTTTTTATCGTTGTAGTCGATGTGTAGTTATAAGTGTGGTTTGTCACGCTTATATTGTAAGTTATAGGAATGATGTTGCATTCCTATAGGAAGTCTGTAAGTGTCCTAAGGAATGAGATGAAGGACTACCCTCATCCTTTGTACTTCAATGTTTTTGGCGTAATATATTTTACAGGGTGAATTAACCCTTTTACCCAAAAAAAAAAAACGCGTTGTGTTTGTAAGGTCGTAGGGTATGCATTTATCCCTAACTCTTTGAAGCTACCAAGGTTAATGACTACTGAAATCTCTAGGATTCATAAACTTAACACTAAGGTATTCTTTAGATGGTTAGCCAACAATTCCACTAGTAACTATATGCTAAGGTTCAACAGATTAATCAAGCATTAATAACACAACGAATGACCTATCGCGATACTAGGTCAATTACAATTAAGATAAGAGACAACCAATCAATATTTAATAACTAGGTTTCATATTACCTAAGCAAACACACAAGTAAATTAGCGGGACATGGAGAACATGCAAGCATACACACAATCAATTGAAGACATAATTGAATTAATGAAGTAAAACACTTATCTTGATGTAAAATAGTATGGAACCCTAAAATTTAATACAAAGAGCCTTGTTCGTTTGGTTTTACTCCAAAACTACCTCCCTAAAAGCGAAAAATTCGGATTCTATATTTAGTGTTACAAAGCTGCGACGCCGTCACTCTTTAATTGTGACACCGTGTACGTTGGGTTTCGTCTTGGCCACGTTATCATTGTAGCGTCACCTATGCTGTGCGCTGCGCCTCGAGCTCGACGCGTCGTTTGGATCAAATCTAGGCCGTGCATCGCGACCCTACTCTTTTAAACCGATGCGTCAGCTTGAAAATAAGCAATTAGCTCGAGTCGTCACAAAACATGTTTACGGCGTCATGATTAAGCCAGCCGTCCCGCCCGATTCAATGACTTGAGTGTCTCGATTCTTGACTTTGGCCATTTCTTCGTATATTGCTTTTCATCCGAATAAAGTGCCATTCCGACAATTGCCTTCAAGAGACCTAAAAAGTGAAAAGGCAGCGAAATTAAGTAGTAACGGATACAAAGTGATCAATTAAGGGCTTGACCCCTCAAGGTACCTTTTAAATCCTTATCGGACCACATAATGAAAGGAGACATAGAACTTCATTTCATCCCTCAAGATATCAACTTGATGATATCTTCACAAACCATTAGATGAACCTACCTTCGAGGAGAATGTGAACAACGAATTAATCCTAAATAGATTATCCTAGCGTTTCTCTCACGGAGAAAAAGGCGTGATTTTATCCTAAAGATTCTCAATCGATCTTCACCTTTCTTTGCCTAAATCTTTCAATTCATATGCGATTTTGATCATTCTAGTGCTAAACCTTTGTGTTTATACGATTCATTGAAATCGCTACTCAAATCATTCTCTAAGGGTTAATTCGGTGTTCCATACGATTAGGGTTTAAACCCTTCTTGTTTTTGCTAATCATTTCCTTATTTTCTAGTTAAGTCGATTGATTATTCCTTATATAAGGATCGATTCTTCAATCTTCTACGCATTGTTAATCGTGGGTTTGGATTAATATTTACATGCTATCGATCTCCTATTAGGGTTTCGTTACTAGTTGCGTATTAGATATTTGTTTACGGTTCTTAGCATAACTAATCTCTGTAGGGTTTAGTTTTTTCATGATTGAAAGTAGCCCAGTTGGGTTTGTGGATCTAAGTGCGTTTGATTATTCTCTGTAAGTTAAGTTTGTCGTGGGATTAGAGAGATGGGCGGGGTTTCGAATGGTAAGAAGTCTACTAAGGCTAGTGGGTTGGTGCTAGGATTAATGATATCGATGGCAAGGTTATCACTAATATGAGTAAGCCATTGAAGTCTATACTTAAAAGTGCGAGTTTGGGAGGACAACGGGAGCTTTGCTCTTCCTCGGTCATGTTTACATCTCACATTGTTGCTCCTGTTATCTCAGAGCCAATACCGTGGTCATGAAAGTGTAAGTTTATTTGGTCTCGATTATGATATTCCTAAAGTTGCAAGTGTTGTTGAACACGAAGGTGACTCGTTGAAATTGAACACGGGTAATTCTAAGGTTCTGGTGGAGGTCTAATAATGGAGGTAATATTGGTGGTGCTAAAGTTGTTATACCATTAGCAGTTATTGATGATATCGTTCTAAATTTGATCATACTCATGCGGCTATTTCCTTGGGCAAGCGTTTAGCTTTTCCTTCATTAATGATTATGTGAAGCATGCATGGGCTAAGTTTCGGCTTGAATGTGTTATGATGCGTAATGATTTCTACCTTTTCAAATTCAAGACTCAAGATGGTATCGTAAGGTTCTTGAGTGTGGTCCTTGGTTTGTTAAATCAGAGTCCCATGTTGCTTAAAATTTGGGATCCTAATACGAGGATGAGAGGGAAAATATTACAAAGGTACCAAGGATGGATTCTCATTCATAATGTACACGCGATTACATATTCAAGTCGGTATTGGTTTGATTGCAATAGCAGTTGGTGCGTGTTATACGTATGGATGCGGTACTAGAGCTATGTGTAGTAATCCTTGGGGTCGTTATTCTTATGCACGGGTTCTAGTTGAGTTATCTCGAAAATTCATTTTGGAATCAATTGAAGTGGCTATACCTTCCTTGGGAGGTAAAGGTCATTATATGGAAGTTCTTGATGTTGAATATGAATGGTGGCACGATCGGTGTTCTAAATGTAAGGTCTTTAACCATGAGGTCGTTAATTGCCCTCTTAGAAGAATGCGGCTACTAAGGGTTCGATTCGGCTCATAAAGATATTGGTCTTAATAGGGTGTTCACACGGATAAGGATGGAAATAAGGATACCAAAAGGTAACCAAAGGCCTCGGTTTTCAAACCAAAGTCTAACTTTGAATATAAACCCTGTTCCGGACCTACTACGAAGAAGAATGCTAATGATACTAAGCGTGGTTTGAGGTGCTCCGTTGGATCGACTTTCAAAGGATGATTCGATGGTACTACTTGGGAGTGATAAAGGGTGATCTTGGTCGAGCAAGGTGGTGGTGGGGTAGCATGTTAGTGACATAGCGGATACCGTCTGTCAAGTCTCTACTAGTGATGTACTGCGAAAAGTGGCAATGGAAGTTTGTGGGATCAATTCTCTAAGATCCACAAGGTGTCTAATAGGAAGGAAAGTTCATCCTTGTCGATGGTTCGGTTGTCGGATGAAGATGAAGTGTGTATGCCCGAGGTCATGTCGGGGCTGGTTTTTGGATGATTTGAAGTCTTATGATGGTTATGATTATGATTTTCACGCACATGGCTTTGAGAGTACGCCCAAAGGGCCGTCATAGTAGTTTTATCTTATTATGTTTGTTATAAGAATGGCTGTCATTCTTATATAGTTAGTTTAGTTAGTTGTTTTTACATGTAATTGTCCTATGGGACTCGAGATGATGGATACACCTCATCCTTTGTACTTCAATGTTTTTGGCGTAATACATTTCAGGGGTGAATTAACCCTTTTACCCAAAAACCCTACCTTCGAGTCGAAGTGAATTGGGAATGCTTGGCGTTGAAAGTCAAACCTCGAAATCAATCCCAATCTTAGTGAGTTCTCTCGAAATGGTCCATGCTCCACAGAACAAAACCCTAATACAACCTTCTTCGAATGAGTAAGACTCATTGGGAGCCTAACTGGATATTGAGCATTGAATGTGTAACTAAATGCACCAAGTATCGATTACTTAAATGTCCTAGGTTGGTAAACATACCAATTTAATATATGAATATATGTCTCTTTATCCTTTTATCCAAGTCAAGGGTCCTACCTTACCTTATCACGGCATTAAATGCCTTCCCTACAAGAAATATCCTAAGGATATTTTATTTTTGCAAATGCACTTTTCCGCAAGT